>CAUJRU010000822.1:0-57139 GCA_963277665.1 Viscum album
CTGATAAATTACCTTTACAAGTAATTCAATGATCTCAAAAGGGACGACAACCCTTAGTACCAACTTACCCTTCTTACCTAGTTGATGGTGACCCAATTGAGATGAAAATTTGAGAAATAACTAATCACCATACTCAAACTCAAGTGTTAAATTACAAATCTCTATATAAGATTTATAACAATTCTAATAGTCACTAACCTCTTATAAATCAACATCACATTCACCATTATCCCTTGAAAATGGCTCTACCCAACTAAGGACCACTCTCCTAAATCTACATAAAACAAGGTAGATCTACATGGCTACCTATACAATGCATCTAAATGATCCATTTTAATCAAATTCTATTAACTATTTTTATAATAAAAAAACCAAAGGTGGATACTTTTCCCATGATCCAATAAAATAAATCATTCACATTAAAGTATATACTCATGAATTTCAATAGCTTGCTCAGTAATCCCATCTATCTGTAAATGATGTGTCATGATTAATTTCTATCTGGAAACCATTGAATCATAAACAAATTTATAAAACCTAGATTTAAACTATAGGTACCGATTAGAAACAACTCTATAAGGAACTCTATTAATCTTTAACACCTCTTAGACATAAAAGTTCCCAATATTCTCCAACTTTATCATCTTCTTGATTGGGAGGAAATGATCCGATTTCATAATTTAATTAATGATTACCCAAATCACATTCTTAACACAAGTATTCTATGTAAAAACAAGGATAAAGACCATAGAAACCTCATCCCACTTCCATACTAGATTGAAAATATGTTTAAACAAACTAACAAGTCTCTCATGATTCACCTTACTTCTATAACCAGTAAGGTGATATGACATGAATTCTACAATAGATCACATCATCCCCAGCCATTAATATTGGTATCTCACATCTTGATACATATTTGTAGTACTATGGTTTATGGACCAATAAGACCGCTACCCAATTTTTGTAAATTATTTCCTCTGAGATATAGGAATGACCAACCTACCTCGAAAACCCAAAGCACCCAAGGGATACTAAGATCATTCACCTAAGTTCTCCCAACCTTATAGGATTTTAAAAAAAATACTATAAATTAGGGTATGACACCTGCTCGAGCTAAACTCTCTTGTCAAATAATGATTCATCCTCCACCAAATCAAGGAACACCTTCCCACCATCCTCTTTTACTCCCAATCGCATCTCAATGAACAAACTCATTAGATAACATTCCTCCATTTATTCCTTAAATTTTTAGTCAGTAATTTCTTCATAAACACATTAGTGACCAAATTCCCTTTCCCATGAGTATAATAAAAATCAAAATTGAAAGTTTAAATAAACCTAACCCTACATCATGGTCATAAGTTAATATCCATATGATTAAAAATATAATTTAGTATCTTAAAATTAGAACATACCATAAATTTCTCCCCAAATAGATAGTGGTGAATTTTTTTTGAGAGCATTTATAACAGCTCCAACTCGACTTCATGGGTATGGTAGTTCTTCTCATGGGGGTGTAATTTACAATATCCATAGTCCACCACATACTTTACTTTCATCAAGAAACACCTCAATCCTATATCGAAAGCATCACAGAAAATATCATTAATCAAACTCAGTTTTAAAAGAATCAAAACTAAAGCATAAGTCAACCACTTCTTCAATTCCTTGAAATGCATCTAAATTTTTTTGTTCCACTCAAATTTAACACCCTTATGGGTCAATGATTTCATCAAAATTTAAATCATAGAGAATTATTAAATAATCTAACTATAATAAATAACTATTCCCTAGATCCACTAAACCTTGAACACATTTCTAAGATTATCCCATGACATTACCACCTAAATATTTTCAAGATCCACTAAGATGTACCTATAAGAAATAACATATCCTAAAAAACATTACTTCTTGGATCAAAAAGTCACATTTTGAAATCTTACCATATAACTTATGTTCTCTAAAGATTATACGGATGACATGTAAATGATCCCTATAATCCACCTCTGACTTGGATTAAATCAAAATATAAACCAGTTACATAATGAAGAAAGAATCCCAATACATAAGAATGATATTTTTCATCAATTACATAAATATCACAGGAGTATTATTTAGACTGAGTGGAATAACCAAAAACTCAAAATTACCATATCATATCCTAAACCCTATATTAGTTATTTACTCTTCTTATACTCTCAACTGATGGTATCCTATCCACAGTTCAATTTTAGAAGATCAATGATCCCCTCTATGTTGATCAAAAAGAACATTAATTCTTGGTAATAGGTATTTCTACTTAACAGTCACCTAATTTATCTTTTGATAATCAATGAAAATTTTGAGGCTTTCATATACCTTCTTGGAAAAGGGATCATGTGAATTCTAATGGGACGCACTAAGATTCATTAATCCTTTGGCCTGAATATCCAAAATATTATCCTAAAGTTACTCTAACTCAGCTGGTACCATATGATAATATGGAATAGAAATGGGAATTATACTAGAGAGAAGTTAAAATGTAAACTAAACCTCTCTATATTGATATAACCCAAAAATATCATCAGGAAAACCCTTAGGGTATATAGTCAATGCTATAGGGAATGGGATACCTAAGGGAGAGTTAATGGAATTAAAGAAAATCTCTAAAAATTGACATGATATCATTCCAGAGTTGGGAACAACATGCCCCACTCTCCCTGATCTAGAATCACACTCATCTTTAAATACATGGGAGACCCCATAAGAAGATATAAACAAAACCTCAATGATGATAAAAGTTGATATGGGCCTTAACATTGATCATAAAATCCATGATAATAATAAGGTTGATGATATCAAATCAAGAACAAATAAATATCAGACCCCATCAAAGTTGGTTATCATCACATGACATGTGGGAAATTTAAAACCTTGTTTAGACCACTTTATCAAAGGAATAAAAACATGTAACATGAATGAAATAAGCTTTAAATGTAACCCCAAAATTTTAATTAACTATAAAAATATAAAAGTATGAGTCACACAGACACACGCCTATTGTAGGTCATGGTAAAACAATTATTTCCTAAGTTAAAATGTAGTAAAGTGGTTGACCTAGGATGTCTCCCAAAGAGGAGTGCACACAAAACGAGTTGTCACTTTAAAATGAGGGTAAAAAATGTTGTGTTTTTTAAATGAAATTTGAAATTAAAATGATTGAAAAACTATGATATTAAAAAGGGTGATTAGGTCGGGTTCAGTTTTCTAATTGTACTGCTATCCTTGTTCAATTTAATTCAAACCTCATCTTCTTTGTTGATTAAAGTGAGTTTCCACAATCATTTCCTCTCACTTCCTTAGTGAAATTATTATTGTGAGAGAAAACATTACCAAGATCTCAATTTGGTCAACTCTCCTTCCATGCATAAATATTTGTATTGAATATCCTTAATTGAAATGGGCAATACCCGATCGGGTTTTTTTTATCCCAAACAAGCAAGAACATTCACTACACCTTTTGCACGTACTGATGATCGTCAAGTACTTCACCACTAATTCATGGTTTATTCCATCATATATAAACTAGAAATTAGTGGAGGGGGATTATGATTATTTTACCAAGGAAAAAATCAATAACAGAATTAATATTTAAGAACGATCGCACTTGATTATAAAATCCACTATAAGAAATTGAAAACAACTTTAAAGAAGAAAGAAATTTATTCAATTGTGTCCAGGAACTCAAGCATTACAATGTAGAAAACCAACCCTTCCCCAATCACTCCAAATGTTTACCCCACCATGGTAAGGGAAATTGAGTTGAATGGGGAAGAAGAAGGCATTACGAAACTATGAAAAATAAATAATTAAAAGAGAAAGCTGAAGAATTATCCTTCTTGGTGTCATAGAAGGAATGGGGTGGAGAATATGATGATTTGAGAGGGTGGAGCTCTCCTCCTTTTATATCCAGAATTTTTCCCCCGAATTTTGACGTGTTTTATCCCCATTAAATGAAATCTTCACGCATTGAGATCTTCTTGAATGTTTTTCATAATTCCCTTGGCCATTTCCCCTAAAAATCTTAGCGTATTTGAACGTGTATTCCGAGAGTTATGGTCGTTTTACTATGAGAATTTATTCTGTCCAGTCAGACTCTCCAAAACAAAATCCTCCGGATTTGGGTGATTTAATGACCCCATAAACGGCCAATTTACTCAGTTCATTCTTCATAAAAGATGATCCAAAACTATTTTAATGTCCACCCAATGAATGTCACAACATTTGGGCTCCCCATGGATTCATTATGGATCCCACACCAAAACTAGGAAGAACTGCAAACAATTTTATTTTTCCTATTTGTGAGATTCTTTTGAGCTTCCATATGGCCGATTCAGATTTTAGTCAAACTATAGTAAATTCATCCCTGGATATTTAGAATCTGTAAAAGAAAGAATTTTTCAATTTGGATCAGTGTAGATAATTTTATGGCCAAACTACAGAAATAAGTTAAAACTGTTAAAAATCCAAAATGACCAATTTTTACTATTCAGCTCAAAATAACACCATTATCATAAAAATGAAACAATTAATCTTAGAGGAACACATTTGTGGGTATAAAACAATGATATTCAATATAAATTAATTGAAAATATTTTCTCTATCAATTCCCCCACACTTAGCACTTGGACTCCTGGACAAGTAAAAATCAAATCAAATCAAATCCAAAACACATATCAATGAGATCTATCAAACCAATTTCAAGAAACAAAAAGATATCATGCCTCATAAAAACAAAATTATTTCATGTTCTCCATTTTAGATTTTAATATATTTCTACTTAATTTCGTATCCCATGCACACAAAACACTTACCTCGCATGAATTTTCTCTCATCTCACAAATGTAAATGCTGAACAAGGCTTTTCTCATCCAAACTCACACAAGGGTCACCATAGGCTTGATAAATTCCTACTTCTCCACCCAATGTGAGTCAAGGACATGTGTTCCTCATGAGGACTTTTCTGGGTTGTTATGTGGCTTCCGATTGGTAGGATTTAGATGTTAATCATTCTGAGACTGAAAAAGGAAGGCTTGGCTCTTATTGAAGCAAAATTGCAAGATTCAAATTTTCACTCAAATATGGTCTCCTTCACTTCCACTTTATTGAAAATAGGCTCCATAATCATTCAATCAGCTCAGCATCAAAAATTTAAATCTTTTCAAACATGATTTTTTTTAAAGCTCTAGATAGGCACATCTCTCTTTTTACATTGGAAGCTCCAGAAAGGCACAGCTTTCAAAAGAATAACTTTTTAGCATCACACACATCTCATCCACAATTTATTTTCCACCCAAAGTATAACCCAATGAGGTAGTACACCAGAATAAATCTTCCCCCACACTTAAGTTCAACTAGATCATGCAATTTCACTTCAAGACCAGGTAGTATAGGGAAAATTGGCCTCTAATGTGGCTAACCTAACAGGAAATTCATGGCTACTAGGGGCTACAATGAAGGATAAATGTAAAGTTGGGTAATAATGAAAAGGATTATTTTGAAAAGGGGGATTCAAACCAAATAAATGAATCAATCATTTAAAACACATGTACCCCAAACCCTCATGTTTTGAAAGGAATAAATCAAATTCTGGTTAAAATAAGCATGGTCTGGTTCTCTTAAGAAATGAGGCGAATGAAAAGAATATGACAAAAATAGTTTAGAAGCCTCACAAGAAAGTGATTTCAAAGATATAGACAGTGAAATATGGCATGGGTTTCAAAAATCAGTGTACTTTTCATGAAATTCTAAAATATTTTAACTTGAAAAGAAGTCATTTCAGCATTCATTTATGCTCGGTTTCATGAAATATATTGGTTCACTCATTGACATGGGTTTCAGAAATGGTATTGATAATAATTTCAACTCACAATTTTCAGAAACACACTAAAAATTGAAAAAAATAAACACACAAAAATTTTAAAACACACAATTTTTTTATTTTTTTGTGAAAACAAATATCAAATGAAAATCCTATACTACAAAGGTTCCCTCCCCCACACTTAAGTGATGCAGTTTCGTTGATGAATTCAAATGTATTTAACAAGTAATCCAATTTTAAAATGAATCGCAATATCAAGAAACTGTGAAGGAGAGGTATAACCTAATTTATTTGCAGTGCAACATTGAGTTAACCTCTTATGTTTTGCACTCTAAAAACCTAAAAATAAAAGAACAAAAGAAAACATAAGATATTTATTGAAAGAAATTAAAATAAAAATATGATGAGAATAGATGGATAAAACATGGTTTAATCCCCCAAGTGGGCCCTAGGTTTTGACTGCCTCCAGAGGGGCAGTTCTAATCGATTATCCCCAATCTGATGGTGGATGAGGTTTCTTTGATTTGAACCACCACATGTGGCTCTTCCTAGCTTTCACTTAATTGTTCTTGTTGAGGAGGAATCCATACATAGAGTAAACCAGATCCACCCCCTTCAAAATGTTGTACACCGTGCATGGTGGGGGTAGGATGAAGTACAAAGCATCCTCCTTCTTGGGTTCTGCATGAAAAAAATCTTCTTTATTATCTAGTGGTTTCATAAGGTATGATACATCTGGGGAAAAATCAAAGAGAATGTCAGACTTTAATTCTATTTGAAAAAAATTAAATCATAAAGTATCAATATCAAATTCTTCCCTTTCAAAGAAAGTAGCTTGTGTCTCATTTTCCTCCCAAAAATTCACTTTGACCATCTCATGTACTCCTTCCATTAACTGTTCAATAGGTTTGGGGAGCTCCAGATGTTCCTCTTCAGATGCATATTCTCCCTCCAAGGAAATAAAAGTGTTAGATGAATCTGAAAAATTAAAACAAGGGGAGGTAAGGCTCAATTCAGTTTCAACAAAATCAAAAGATAATGAGTTTATGAAAAGATTAACTCCCTGAGCGTGTTTGGATTCAGTTTCTTCTTCAAAGGGAGGTGGCTCTTGGAGTTGAATTTTCGTAGATAGAGGTAGGTAGTCAGAATCCTCTATCTTCTCTTCAAATTCCACTGCTTGGTTAGTTTCTTCCTTTAACGTTGCTGAATCATCTACTTTATCAGGAATAGTTGGATCAAGAAGTTCCTCACACTCATTCCAGAAGTTATCCAGATCTTTTTGATCTCCCATATAAATTTCAATAGCTAAATCTTCTTCATCAATCTTCTCCAACATTGATTGATATGGGCTCAAGGGATCTTCTTTTAATTTCTTCAAGGCCTCAATGAATTCTTCGACTTAAAGGATTTGTGAGGATACTTCTTCCATCAATTATTCTGGTTCTGGTTCTTGTTCTGGCTCCAGTTCTGGATCCTGGGATGCATGTACTTGTTCCGCTATCCACTATATTGAGGTCTCTAGGTTTTGAACTATTTGACTAATTAATTCAAATTGGGCTTTAATATCTTTGTGAACTTCTTATTCATGGTGTTTTACATTGATCATTTCTTGAAAAAATTATGAAAAATACTCCTGAAGTTCAATTAATTCTCTTTCCAAACCCTCCAACACTGGGTATTCGAGGTTCTCTTTAAGGTTTTCAATGAGATCCTTGAATTCATCCTCTGTTACGAATTGGATTCGAGCTCCCCGAATTTTTTTATCCAAGAAAGAAACTTTATACTCTATAGACCATGGTGATTCAACAACTGGTTCTCACACTTGTGGGTAATTGTTCCATTAATTAAAAAAATAATCTTTTGAAAACAACATGGAAATAGATTTTTTTAAAAAAATTAAATTTGAAAAAGTGAAATATTTACAAATAAATTGTGGCATTGTCTCCCCAGCAACGGTGCCAGGTTTGACGCATGCCTGTCATAGGGTGTGAAAAAACAATTATTTTCTAAGTTAAAATGTATTAAAGTGGTTGACCTAGGATGTATTCCGAAGAGGAGTGCACAAAAAACGAGTTGTCACTTTAAAATGAGGGTATAAAAATGTTGTGTTTTTGAAATGAAATTTGAAATTAAAATGATTGAAGAAATATGATATTAAAAAGGGTGATTAGGTCGGGGTCAGTTTACTAATTTTACTGCTATACTTGTTCAATTTAATTCAAACCTCATATTCTTTGTTGATTAAAGTGAGTTTCCACAATCGTTTCCTCTCACTTCCTTGGTGAAATTATTATTACGAGAGAAAACCTTACCAAGATCTCGGTTTGGTCAACTCTCCTTCCATGCATAAATAGTTGTATTGAATATCCTTAATTGAAATGGTCAATACCCGATTGGTTTTTCATTATCCCAAACAATCAAGAACATTCACTACACCATTTACACGTACTGACGATCATCGAGTACTTCACCACTAATTCCTGGTTTATTCCATCGTATATAAACGAGAAATTAGTGGAGGGAGATTATGATTATTTTACCAAGGAAAAAATCAATAATGAAATTAATATTAAAGAATGATCTCACATGATTATAAAATCCGATATAAGAAATTTAAAACAACTTTGAAGAAGAATGAAATTTATTCAATTGCGTCCAAGAACTCAAGCATTACAACGTAAAAAACCAACCCTTCCTCAATCACTCAAAATGTTTAACGCACCATGGTAAGGGTAATCGAGTTGAATGGGGAACAATAAGGCATTAAAAAACTATGAAAAAGAACTAAATAAAATAGAAAGCTGAAAAGTTCTCTTTCTTGGTGTCCCAGAAGGAATGAGGTGGAGAATGGGATGATTTGAGAGGGTGGAGTTCTCCTCCTTTTATAGCCAGAATGTTTCCCCTGAATGTTGACGTGTTGTAGCCCCATTAAATGACATCTTCACGCATTGATCCCTTCTTTAATGTTGTTCCAAATTCCCTTGGCCGTGTCCCCTAAAAATATCAACGGATTTGGACATTTATTCCGAGAGTAATGGCCGTTTTACTATGAAAATTTATTCTGTCCAGTCAGACTCTCCAAAACGAAATCCTCTTGATTTGGGTGATTTAATGACCCCATAAACGGCCAATTAACTCAGTACTTCCTTCAAAAAAGATGCTCCAAAATTCCTTGCGCGTCCAACCACCGAATTTCACAACATTTGGGCCCACCATGGATGAGTTATGGATCCCACACAAAAACTTGGCAGAACTGCAAACGGGTTTATTTCGCCCAATTGTGAGCTTCTTTTGAACTTCCATATGGCCGATTCAGCTTTTAGTCCAAAAATAGTAAATGAAACCCTGGATATTTAGAATCTGGAAAAGAAATAATTTTTCAATTTGGATCATTGTAGGTAATGTTATGGCCAAACTATAGAAATAATTTAAAACTGTTAAAAATCCAAAATGGCCAATTTTTACTATTCAGCTCAAAATAACACCATTATCATAAAAATGAAACAATTCATCTTAGAGGAAAACTTTTGTGGATTTAAAACAATGATATTCAATATAAATTAATTGAAAATATTTTCTCTATCAATTCACCCACACTTAGCACTTGGACTCCTGGATAAATAAAAATCAAATCAAATCCAAAACACATATCAATGAGATCTATCAAATCAATTCCAAGAAACAAAAAGATATCATGCCTCATCAAAAACAATTATTTCAAGTTCTACATTTTATATGTTAATATATTTCCACTTATTTTCTTATCCCATGCACACAAAACACCTACCTCACATGAATTTTCACTCATCTCACAAATATAAATGCCGAAAAAGGCTTTTCTCATCCAAACTCACACAAGAGTCACCATAGGCTTGATAAATTCCTACTTCTTCACCCAATGTGAGTCAAGGACATGTATTTCTCATGATTACTTTTCAGGGTTGTTCTGTGGCTTCTGGTTGGTAGGATTTAGATCTTAAACATTCTGAGGCTGAAAAAGGAAGGTTTGGCTCTTATTGAAGCAAAATTGCAAGATTCTAATTTTCACTCAAATATGGTCTCCTTCACTTACCCATTGTTGAAAATAGGATCCATCATCATTAAATGAGCTCAACAGCAAATATTTCAATCTTTTCAAACATGATTTTTTTTAAAGCTCCAGATAGGCACAACTTTCTTTTTACATTGGCAGCTCCCGAAAGGCGCAGCTTTCAACAGAATAATTTTTCAGCATCACACACATCTCTTACACAATTTATTTTCCACCCAAAATATAACAAAATGAGGTAGTAAACCACAAGACATCTTCCCCCATACTTAATTTTTACTAGATCATGCAATTTTACTTCAAGAGCGGGTAGGATAGGAAAAATTGTCATGTAATGTGGCTAACCTAACAGGCAATTCATGGCTACTTGGGGCTAAAATGAAGGATAAATGTAAAGGTGGGCCATAATGAAAAGGATTATTTTGAAAAGGGGAATTCAAACCAAATAAATTCCTTAATCATTTAAAACACACGTACCCTAAACCCTCATGTTTTGAAAGGAATAAATCAAATTCTAGTTAAAATAAGCATGGTCTGGTTCTCTCATGAAATGAGGAAAATGAAAAGAATATGACAAAAATGGTTCAGAAGCCTCACAGGAAAGTAATTTAAAAGATATAGACAGTGAAATAAGGCATGGGTTTCAAAAATCAGTGTAATTTTCATGAAATTCTAAAATATTTGAACATGAAAAGAAGTCATTTCAGCATTCGTTTAAGCTCGGTTTCATGAAATAGATTGGCTCACTCATTGACATGGGTTTCAAAAATGGTATTGATAATAATTTCAACTCAAAAGTTTCAGAAACACACCAAAAATTGTAAAAATAAACACACAAAAATTTGAAAACACATAATTTTTTTATTTTTCTGTGAAAACAAATATCAAATGAAAATCTTATACTACAAAGGTTCCCTCCCCCACACATAAGTGATGTAGTGTCGTCGATGAATCCAAGTGGATTTAACATATAATCTTATTTTAAAATGAATCACAATATCAAGAAAGTGTGAAGGAGAGGTAAAACCTAATTTATTTGCAGTGAAATATTGAGTTAACCTCTTAAGTGTTGCACTCTAAAAACCTACAAATAAAAGAACAAAAGAAAACATAAGATATTTATTGAAAGAAATGAAAACAAAAATATGATGAGAATAGATGGATAAAACTTGGATTAATCTCCTAAGTGGGCCCTAGGTTTTGACTACCTCCAGAGGGGTAGTTCTAATCGATTATCCACAATCTGATGGTGGATGAGGTTTCTTTAATTTGAACCACCACATGTGGCTCTTCCTAGCTTTCACTTCATTTTTCTTCTTGAGGAGGACTCCATAGATAGAGTAAACCAGATCCACCCCCTTCGCAATATGGTTCACCGTTCATGGTGGGGGTAGGATGAAGTACAGAGCCTCCTCCTTCTTGAGTTCTGCATGAAAAACATCTTCTTTATTCTCTAGTGGTTGTTGAAGGTATGATACATCTGGGAAAAAATATGAGGGAATGTCAGAGTTTAATTCTATTTGAAAAAATTTTAAGCATGAAGTATCAATATAAAATTCTTCCCTTTCAAAGAAAGTAGCTTGTGTCTCATTTTCCTCCAAAAAATTCACTTTGATCTTCTCATGTACTCGTTCCATTAAATGTTCAATAGGTTTGGGGAGCTCCAGATGTTCCTCTTTAGATGCATATTCTCCCTCCAAGGAAATAAAAGTGTTATATGAATCTGAAAAATTAAAACAAGGGGAGGTAATAATCAATTAAGTTTCAACAAAATCAAAAGATAATGAGTTTATGAAAAGATTAACTCCCTGAGCTTGTTTGGATTCAATTTATTCTTCAAAGGGAGGTGGCTCTTGGAGTTTAATTTCTGTAGATAGAGGTAGGTAGTCAGACTCCTCTATCTTCTCTTCAAATTCCATTGCTTGGTTGGTTTCATCCATTAATGTTGCTGAATCATCTACATTATCAGGAATAGTTGGATCAAGAAGTTCCTCACACTCATTCCAGAAGTTATCCAGATCTTTTTGATCTCCCATTGCATTTCAATAGCTAAATCTTCTTCATCAATCTTCTCCAACATTGATTGAGATGGGCTCAATGGATCTTCTTTTAATTTCTTCAAGGCCTACATGGATTCTTCAACTTAAAGGATTTGTGAGGATAGTTCTCCCATCAATTTTTCTGGTTCTAGTTCTTGTTCTGGCTCCAGTTGTGGATCCTGGGATGCATGTACTTGTTCCGCTATCCACTGTATTTAGGTCTCTAGGTTTTGAAATGCTTGACTAATTCTTTCAAATTGGGCTTCAATATCCTTTTCAACTTCTTCTTCTTGGTGTTGTACATTTATCATTTATTGATAAAATTCTGAAAAATACTCCTGAAGTTCAATTAATTCTCTTTCCAAACGCTCCAACACTGGGTATTCGAGGTTCTCTTTAAGGTTTTCAATGAGATCCTCGAATTCATCCTCTATTATGATTTGGATTCGAGCTCCCTAAATTTTTTTAGCCAATAAAGAAACTTTATACTCTATAGACCAAGGTGATTCAATAACTGGTTCTCACAATTGTGGGTAATTATTCCATGAATTAAAAAAATAATCATTTGAAAACAACATGGAAACAGATTTTTTTAAAAAAAATTAAATTTGAAAAGGTGAAATATTTACAAATAAATTGTGGCACTATCTCCCCGGCAAGGGAGCCAGGTTTGACGCATGCCTGTCATAGGGTGTGTCAAAACACTTATTTCCTAAGTTAAAATGTATTAAAGTGGTTGACCTAGGATGTCTCCCAAAGAGGAGTGCACACAAAATGAGTTCTCACTTTAAAATGAGGGTAAACAAATGTTGTGTTTTTTGAAATGAGATTTGAAATTAAAATGATTCAAAAAATATGACATTAAAAAGGGTGATTCGGTCAGGGTCAGTTTCCTAATTGTACTGCTATCCTTGTTCAATTTAATTCAAACCTCATCTTCTTTGTTGATTAAAGTGTGTTTCCACAATCGTTTCCTCTCACTTCCTTGGTGATATTATTATTGTGAGAGAAAACCTTACCAAGATCTCGGTTTGGTCAACTCTCCTTCCATGCATAAATAGTTGTATTGAATTTCCTTAATTTTAATGGGCAATACTCGATCGGGTTTTGTTTATCCCAAACAATCATGAACATTCACTACACCTTTTACACGTACTGATGATCGTCGAGTACTTCACTACTAATTCCTGGTTTATTCCATCGTATATAAACCAGAAATTAGTGGAGGGAGATTATGATTATTTTACCTAGGAAAAAATCAATAACGGAATTAATATTCAAGAACAACAGCACTTGATTATACAATCCGCTATAAGAAATTGGAAACAACTGTGAAGAAGAAAGAAATTTATTCAATTGCGTCCAAGAACTCAAGCATTACAATATAGAAACCCAACCCTTCCCCAATCACTCCAAATGTTTACCCCACCATGGTAAGGGTAATCAAGTTGAATGGAGAAGAAGAATGAATTACAAAACTATGAAAAAATAAATAAATAAAAGAAAAAGCTGAAAAGTTCTCCTTCTTGGTGTCCCAAAAGGAATGGGGTGGAGAATTGGATGATTTGAGAGGGTGGAGCTCTCCTCCTTTTATATCCAGAATGTTTCCCCTGAATGTTTATGCGTTTTAGCCCCATTAAGTGATATCTTAACGCATTGAGACATTATTTAATGTTGTTCATAATTCCCTTTTCCGTGTCCCCTCAAAATTATAGCGGATTTGGACATGTATTCCGAGAGTTATGGTCGTTTTACTATGAGCATTTATTCTGTCCAGTCAGACTCTCCAAAACGAAATCCTCCAGATTAGGGTGATTTAATGACCCCATAAACGGCCAATTCACTCGGTTATTCTTTCATAAAAGATTCTCCAACACTCCTTGCACATCCACCCACCGAATTTCACAACATTTGGGACCTCCATGGATGAGTTGTGGATCCCACACCAAAACTAGGCAAAACTGAAAACAGTTTTCTTTCGCCCACTTGTGAGCTTCTTTTGACCTTCCATATGGCCGATTCAGCTTTTAGTCCAAAAATAGTAAATGAAGCCCTGTATGTTTAAAATCCGGAAAAGAATAAATTTTTCAATTTTGATTAGTGTAGATAATGTTATGGCCAAACTACAGAAATAATTTAAATCTGTTAAAAATCCAAAATGGCCAATTTTTACTATTCAGCTCAAAATAACACCATTATCATAAAAATGAAACAATTCATATTAGAGGAACACTTTTGTGGGTTTAAAAAAATTAAATTCAATATAAATTAATTTTAAATATTTTCTCTATCAATTCCCCCACACTTAGCACTTGGACTCCTGGAAAAGTAAAAATCAAATCAAATCAAATCCAAAACACATATCAATGAGATATATCAAATCAATTCCAAGAAACAAAAAGATATCATGCCTCATCAAAAACAATTATTTCAAGTTCTACATTTTATATTTTAATATAGTTCCACTTAATTTTGTATCCCATGCACACAAAACACCTACCTCACATGAATTTTCTCTCATCTCACAAATGTAAATGCTGAACAAGGCTTTTCTCATCCAAACTCACACAAGAGTCATCATAGGCTTGATAAATTCTTAATCCTCCACCCAATGTGATTCAAGGACATTTTTTTCTCATGATGACTTCTCCAGGTTGTTCTGTGGCTTACGGTTGGTAGTATTTATATGTTAAACATTCTGAGGCCAAAAAAGGAAGGCTTGCCTCTTATTGAAGCAAAATTACAAGATTCTAATTTTCACTCAAATATGGTCTCCATAACTTCCACTTTATTGAAAATTGGATCCATTATCATTCAATCAGATCAGTAGAGAAAATTCCAATCTTTTTAAACATGATTTTTTTTAAAGCTTCAGATAGGAACAGCTTTCTTTTTACTTTGGAAGCTCCAGAAAGGCACAGTTTTCAACAGAATAATTTTTCAGCATCAAACACATCTCTTCCACAATTTATTTTCCACCCCAAGTATAACCAAATGAGGTAGTACACCACAAGACATCTTCCCCCACACTTAAGTTCAACTAGATCATGCAATTTCACTTCAAGATCAGGTAGAATAGGGAAAATTGGCTTGTAATGTGGCTAACCTAATAGGAAATTCATGGATACTAGGGGCTACAATGAAGGATAAATGTAAATGTGGGACATAATGAAAAGGATTATTTTTTAAAGGGGGCTTCAAACCAAATAAATGCCTCAATAATTTAAAACACACGTACCCCAAACCCTCATGTTTTGAAAGGAATAAATCAAATTCCAGTTAAAATATGCATGGTCTGGTTCTCTCATGAAATGAGGCGAATGAAAAGAATATGGCAAAAATGGTTCATAAGCCTCAAAGGAAAGTGATTTCAAAGATATAGACAGTGAAATATGGCATGGGTTTCAAAAATCAGTGTACTTTTCATGAAATTCTAAAATATTTGAACTTGAAAAGAAGTCATTTCATCATTCATTTAAGCTCGGTTTCATGAAATATGTTGGTTCACTCATTGACATGGGTTTCAAAAATGGTATTGATAATCATTTCAACTTAAAAGTTTCAAAAACACACCAAAAATTGAAAAAATAAACACACAAAAATTTTAAAACACACAATTTTTTTATTTTTTTTGTGAAAACAAATATCAAAGGAAAATGCTATACTAAAAAGGTTCCCTCCCCCACACATAAGTGATGTAGTGTCCTCGATTAATTCAAGTGGATTTAACAAGTAAGACAATTTTAAAATGAATCACAATATCAAGAATGTGTGAAGGAGAGGTACAACCTGATTTATTTGCAGTGCAACATTGAGTTAACCTCCTAAGTGTTGCACTCTAAAAACCTACAAATAAAACAAAAAAGAAAACATAAGATATTTATTGAAATAATTAAAATAAAAATATGATGAGAATACATGGATAAAACTTGGTTTAATCCCCCAAGTGGGCCTAGGTTTTGACTACCTCCAGAGGGGAAGTTCTAATCGATTATCCCAAATCTGATGGTGGATGAGGGTTATTTGATTTGAACCACCACATGTGGATCTTCCTAGCTTTCACTTCATTGTTCTTGTTGAGGAGGACTCCATAGATAGAGTACACCAGATCCAACCCCTTCGCAATGTGGTACACCATGCATGGTGCAGTTAGGATGAAGTACAGAGCCTCCTCCTTCTTGAGTTCTGCATGAAAGACATATTCTTTATTCTCTAGTGGTTGCTGAAGGTATGATACATCTGGGGAAAAATGAAAGGGAATGTCAGAGTTTAATTCTATTTGAGAAAAAATTAAAGCATGAAGTATAAATATCAAATTCTTCCCGTTCAAAGAAAGTAGCTTGGGTCTCATTTTCCTCCATAAAATTCACTTTGATCTTCTCATGTACTCGTTACATTAAATGTTCAATATGTTTTGGGAGCTCCATATGTTCCTCTTCACATGCATATTCTCCCTCCAAGGAAATACAAGTGTTAGATGAATCTGAAAAATTAAAACAAGGGGAGGTAATACTCAATTCAGTTTCAACAAAATCAAAAGATAATGAGTTTATGAAAATATTAACTCCTTGAGCTTGTTTGGATTCAATTTATTCTTTAAAGGGATGTGGCTCTTGGAGTTGAATTTCTGTAGATAGAGGTAGGTAGTCATACTCCTCTATATTCTCTTCAAATTCCACTGCTTGGTTGGTTTCTTCCTTTAATGTTGCTGAATCATCTACATTATAAGGAATAGTTGGATCAAGAAGTTCCTCAAACTCATTCCAGAAATTATCCAGATATTTTTGATCTCCCATATGCATTTCAATAGATAAATCTTCTCCATAAATCTTCTCCAACATTTATTGAGATGGGCTCAATGGATGTTCTTTTAATTTCTTCAAGGCCTCCCTGGATTCTTCAACTTGAAGGATTTGTGAGGATACTTCTTCCATCAATTTTTTTGGTACTGGTTCTTATTCTGGCTTTAGTTGTAGATCCTAGGATGCATGTACTTGTTCCGCTATCCACTGTATTGAGGTCTCTAGGTTTTGAACCATTTGACAAATTCATTCAAATTGGGCTTCAATATCCTTGTGAACTTATTCTTCTTGGTGTTGTACATTGATCATTTATTGATAAAATTCTGAAAAATACTCATGAAGTTCAATTAATTCTCTTTCCAAACCCTCCAACACTGGGTATTCGAGGTTCTCTTTAAGGTTTTCAATAAGATCCTCGAATTCATCCTATGTTACTATTTGGATTCGAGCCCCCCGAATTTTTTTAGCCAAGAAATAAACATTATACTCTATAGACCAAGGTGATTCAATAAATGGTTCTCTCACTTGTGGTTAATTGTTCCATGAATTAAAAAAATAATCATTTGAAAACAACATGGAAACAGATTTTTTAAAAAAAAATTAAAAATGAAAAAGTGAAATATTTACAAATATATTGTGGCACTATCTCCCCGGAAACGGTGCCAGGATTGATGCACGCCTGTCATAGGGTGTGGAAAAACAATTATTTCCTATTTCAAAATGTAGTAAAGTGGTTGACATAGGATTTCTCCCGAAAACTAGTGCACACAAAAAGAGTTGTCACTTTAAATTGAGTGTAAAAAATGTTGTGTTTTTGAAATGAATTTTGAAATTAAAATGATTGAAAAACTATGATATTAAAAAGGGTGATTAGGTCGGGGTCAGTTTCCTAATTGTACTGCTATCCTTGTTCAATTTAAATCAAACCACATCTTCTTTGTTGATTAAAGTGAGGTTCCACAATTGTTTTCTCTCACTTCCTTGGTGAAATTATTATGGTGAGAAAAAACCTTACCAAGATCTCAGTTTGGTCAACTCTCCTTACATGCATAAATAGGTGTATTTAATATCCTTAATTGAAATGGGCAATACCCGATCGGGTTTTGTTTATCCCAAACAATCAAGAACATTCACTACACCTTTTACACGTACTGATGATCGTCGAGTACTTCATCATTAATTCCTAGTTTATTCCATTGTATATAAACCAGAAATTAGTGGAGGGAGATTATTATTATTTTATCAAGGAAAAAATAAATAATGGAATTAATATTCAAGAACGATCGCACTTTATTATAAAATCCTCTATATGAAATTTGAAACAACTTTGAAGAAAAAATAAATTTATTCAATTGCATCCAATAACTCAAGCATTACAATGTAGAACACCAACCCTTCCCCAATCACTCATAATATTTACCCCACCATGGTAAGGGTAATCGAGCTGAATGGGGAAGAAGAAGGCATTGAAAAACTATGAAAAAATAAATAAATAAGAGAGAAAGCTGAAAAGTTCTCCTTCATTGTGTCCCAGAAGGAATGGGTGGAGAATGGGATGATTTGAGAGGGTGGAGCTCTCCTCCTTTTATATACAGAATTTTATCCCCGAATGTTTATGCGTTTTAACCCCATTAAATTACATCATAACGCGTTGAGCCCTTCTTTAATGTTGTTCATAATTCCCTTGTCCGTGTCCCATCAAAATCTGATCGGATTGGGACAAGTATTCCGAGGGTTATGGTTGTTTTACTATGAGCATTTATTCTGTCTAGTCAGACTCTCCAAAACGAAATCCTCCAGATTAGGGTGATTTAATAACCCCATAAACGGCCAATTCACTCGGTTATTCTTTCATTAAAGATTATCCAACACTCCTTGTGCGTCAACCCACTGAATTTCACAACATTTGGGCCCTCCATGGATGAGTTATGGATCCCACAGCAAAACTATGAAGAACTGAAAACAGTTTTCTTTCTCCCAATTGTGAGCTTCTTTTGAGATTCCATATGGCCGATTCAGCTTTTAGTCTAAAAATAGTAAATGAAGCCCTAGATGTTTAAAATCTGGAAAAGAAAGAATTTTTCAATTTGGATCAGTGTAGATAATGTTATGGGCAAACTACATAAATAACATAAAACTGTTAAAAATCCAAAATGGCCAATTTTTACTATTCAGCTCAAAAGAACACCATTATCATAAAAATGAAACAATTCATCTTAGAGGAACACTTTTGTGGGTTTAAAACAATGATATTCAATATAAATAAATTGAAAATATTTTCTCTATCAATTCCCCCACACTTATCACTTGGACTCCTGGACAAGTAAAAATCAAATCAAATCAAATCCAAAACACATATCAATGAGATCTATCAAATCAATTCCAAGAAACAAAAAGATATCAGGCCTCATCAAAAACAATTATTTCATGTTCTCCATTTTATATTTTAATATATTATCACTTAATTTCATATTTCATGCACACAAAACACCTACCTCACATAATTTTCTCTCATCTCACAAATGTAAATGCTGAACAAAGCTTTTCTCATCCAAACTCACACAAGAGTCACCATAGGCTTGATAAATTCCTAGTTCTCCACCCAATGTGAGTCAAGGACATGTGTTTCTCATGAGGACTTCTCAGGGCTATTCTGTGGCTTCCGGTTGGTAGGATTTATATGTTAAACATTTTTTGTCCGAAAAAGGAAGGCTTGGCTCTTATTGAAGCAAAATTGCAAGATTCTAATTTTCACTCAAATATGGTCTCCATCACTTCCAATTTGTTTAAAATAGGCTCCATCATCATTCAATCATCTTAGAAGCAAAAATTTCAATCTTTTCAAACATGATTTTTTTTAAAGCATCAGATAGGCAGAACTTTCTTTTTATATTGGAAGCTCCAGAAAGGAACAACTTTCAACAGAATGAATTTTCAGCATCACACACATCCCTTCCACAATTTCTTTTCCACCCAAAGTATGACCAAATGAGGTAGTACACCACAAGACATCTTCACCCACACTTAATTTCAACTAGATCATGCAATTTCACTTCAAGAGCAGGTAGAATAAGGAAAATTGGCTTGTAATGTGGCTAACCTAACAGGCAATTCAAGGCTACTAGGGGCTATAATGAAGGATAAATGTAAAGGTGGGCCATAATGGAAAGGATTATTTTGAAAAGTGGGATTCAAACAAAATAAATTCCTCAATCATTTAAAACACACGTACCCCAAACACTCATTTTTTGAAAGGACTAAATCAAATTCTGGTTAAATTAAGCATGGTCTGGTTCTCTCAAGATATGAGGAGAATGAAAAGACTGTGACAAAAATGGTTCAGAAGCCTCATAGGAAAGTTATTTCAAAGATATAGACAGTGAAATATGGCATGGGTTTCAAAAATCAGTGTACTTTTCATGAAATTCTATAAGATTTGAACTTGAAAAGAAGTCATTTCAGCATTCATTTAAGCTCGGTTTCATGAAATAGATTGTTTTACTCATTGACATGGGTTTCAAAAATTGTATTGATAATAATTTCAACTCAGAAGTTTCAGAAACAAACCAAAAATTGAAAAAATAATCACACAAAAATTTTAAAACACAATTTTTTTTTATTTTTTTGTGAAAAAAAATATCAAATGAAAATCCTATACTACAAAGGTTTCATCCCCCACACTTAAGTGGTGTAGTGTCCTCGATGAATTCAAGTGGATTTAACATGTAATCAAATTTTAAAATGAATCACAATATCAAGAAAGTGTGAAGGAGAGGTACAACCTAATTTATTTTTAGTGCAACATTGATTTAACATCCTAAGTGTTGCACTCTAAAAATCTAAAAATAAAAGAACAAAAGAAAACATAAGATATTTATTGAAAGAAATAAAAATAAAAATATGATGATAATAGATGGATAAAACTTGGTTTAATCCCCCAAGTGGTCCCTAGGTTTTGACTGCCTCCAGAGGGGCAGTTCTAATCGATTATCCCTAAACTGATGGTGGATGAGGGTTCTTTGATTTGAACCACCACATGTGGCTCTTCCTAGCTTCCACTTCGTTGTTCTTATTGAGGAGGACTCCATAGATAGAGTACACCAGATCCACCCCCTTCACAATGTGGTACATCGTGCATGGAGGGGGTAGGATGAAGTACAGAGCCGCCTCCTTCTTGATTTCTGCATGAAAAACATCTTCTTTATTCTCTAGTGGTTGCTGAAGGTATGATACATCTGGGGAAAAATCAAAGGTAATGTCAGAGTTTAATTCTATTTTAAAAAATTTAAATCATGAAGTATCAATATCAAATTCATCCCTTTCAAAGAAAGTATCTTGTGTCTCATTTTCCTCCAAAAAATCACTTTGATCTTCTCATGTACTCCTTCCATTAAATGTTCAATAGGTTTGGGGAGCTCGAGATGTTCCTCTTCAGATTCATATTCTCCCTCCAATGAAATACAAGTGTTAGATGAATCTGAAAAATTAAAACAAGGGGAGGTAATACTCAATTTAGTTTCAACAAAATCAAAATATAATGAGTTTATGAAAAGATTAACTCCCTAAGATTGTTTGGATTCAATTTATTCTTGAAAGGTAGGTGGAACTTAGAGTTGTCTTTCTATAGATAGAGGTAGGTAGTCAGACTCCTCTATCTTCTCTTCAAATTCCACTTCTTGGTTGGGTTCTTCCTTTAATGTTGCTGAATCATCTACATTATCAGGAATAGTTGGATCAAGAAGTTCCTCACACACATTCCAGAAGTTATCCAAATCTTTTTGATCTACCATATGAATTTTAATAGCTAAATCTTCTTCAGCAATATTCTCCAAAATTTATTGAGATGGGCTCAATGGATCTTCTTTTAATTTCTTCAAGGCCTCCATGGATTCTTCAACATGAAGGATTTGTGAGGATACTTCTTCCATCAATTTTTCTGGTTCTGGTTCTTGTTCTGGCTCCAGTTGTGGATCCTGGGATGCATGTACTTGTTCCGTTATCCACTGTATTGAGGTCTCTAGGTTTTGAAATGTTTGACTATTTCTTTCAAATTGGGTCTCAATATCCTTGTGAACTTCTTCTTCTTGGTGTTGTACATTGATCATTTATTGATAAAATTCTGAAAAATACTCTTGAAGTTCAATTAATTCTATTTCCAAATCCTCCAACACTGTGTATTCGAGGTTCTCTTTAAGGTTTTCAATGAGATCGTTGAATTCAACCTCTATTACGATTTGAATTTAAGCTCCCTGAATTTTTTTAGCCAAGAAAGAAACTTTATACTCTATAGACCAAGGTGATTCAATAACTCCTCTCACACTTTTGGGTAATTTTTCCATGAATTAAAAAAATAATCATTTGAAAACAACATGGAAACAGATTTTAAAAAAAAATTAAATTTGAAAATGATAAATATTTACAAATAAATTGTGGCACTATCTCCCCGAAAATAACGCCAGGTTTGACGCATTCCTGTCATAGGGCGTGGAAAAACAATTATTTCATAAGTTAAAATGTAGTAAAGTGGTTGACCTAGGATGTCTCACGAAGAGGAGTGCACACAAAACGAGTTGTCACTTTAAAATGAGGGTAAAAAAATGTTTTGTTTTTGATATGAAATTTGAAATTAAAATGATTGAAAAACTATGATATTGAAAAGGGTGATTAGTTTGGGGTCAGTTTCCTAATTTTACTGCTATCCTTGTTCAATTTAATTCAATCCTCATCTTCTTTATTGATTAAAGTGAGTTTCCACAATTGTTTCCTCTCCTTTCCTTGGTGAAATTATTATTGTGAGAGAAAACCTTACCAAGATCTCGATTTGGTCAACTCTCCTTCCATGCATAAATATTTGTATTAAATATCCTTAATTGAAATGGGAAATACCCGATCGGGTTTTGTTTATCCCAAACAATCAAGAACATTCACTACATCTTTTACACATACTGATGATCGTCGAGTACTTCACCACTAATTCATGGTTTATTCCATCATATATAAACCAGAAATTAGTGGAGGAAGATTATGATTATTTTACCAAGGAAAAAATCACTAACTGAATTAATATTCAAGAATGATCGCACTTGATTATAAAATCCACTATAATAAATTGGAAACAACTTTGAATAAGAAAGAGATTTATTCAATTGCGTCCAAGAACTCAAGCATTACAATGTAGAAAACCAACCCATCCCCAATCACTCCAAATGTTTACCCCACCATGGTAAGGGTAATTGAGTTGAATTGGGAAGAAAAAGGCATTAAAAAACTATTAAAAAATAAATAAATAAAATATAAAGCTGAAAAGTTATCCTTCTTGGTGTCCCAGAAGGAATGGGGTGGAGAATGGGATGATTTGAGAGGGTGGAGCTCTCCTCCTTTTATATCCATAATGTTTCCCCATAATGTTTATGCGTTTTATCCCCATTAAATGACATCTTAACGCGTTGATCCCTTCTTGAATGTTGTTCATAATTCCCTTTTCCGTGTCCCCTCAAAATATCAGCGGATTTGGATATTTATTCCGAGAGTTATGGTCGTTTTACTATGAGCATTTATTCTGTCCAGTCAAACTCTCCAAAACGAAATCCTCCGGATTAGGGTGATTTAATGACCCCATAAACGGCCAATTCACTCGGTTCTTCATTCATAAAAGATTCTCCAATACTCCTTGCACGTCCACCCACCAAAGTTCACAACATTTGGGCCCTCCATGGTTGAGTTATGGACCCCACACCAAAACTAGGCAGAACTAAAAACAGTTTTCTTTTGCCAACTTGTGATCTTCTTTTGAGCTTCCATATGGCTGATTCAGCTTTTAGTCCAAAAATAGTAAATGAATACCTGGATGTTTAAAATCTGGAAAAAAACGAATTTTAAAATTTTGATTAGTGTAGATAATGTTATGGCCAAACTACAGAAATAATTTAAAACTGTTAAAAATCCAAGATGGCCAATTTTTACTATTCAACTCAAAATAACACCATTATAATAAAAATGAAACAATTAATCTTAGAGGAACACTTTTGTGGGTTTAAAACAGTTATATTCAATATAAATTAATTGAAAATATTTTCTCTATCAATTCCCCCACACTTAGCACTTGGACTCCTGGACAAGTAAAAATCAAATCAAATCAAATCCAAAACAAATATCAATGAGATCTATCAAATCAATTCCAAGAAACAAAAAGATATCATGCCTCATAAAAAACAATTATTTCAAGTTCTCCATTTTATATTTTAATATATTTTCACTTAATTTCGTATCCCATGCACACAAAACACCTACCTCACATGAATTTTCTCTCATCTCACAAATGTAAATGCTGAACAAGGCTTTTCTCATCCAAACTCACACAAGAGTCACCATAGGCTTGATAAATTTCTATTTCTCTACCCAATGTGAGCCAAGGACATGTGTTTCTCATGAGGAATTCTCAGGGTTTTTCTGTGGCTTCCGTTTGGTAGGATTTATATGTTAAACATTCTGAGGCCGAAAAAGGAAGGCTTTGCTCTTATTGAAGCAAAATTGCAGGATTCTAATTTTCACTCAAATATGGTCTCCATCACTTACACTTTGTTGAAAATAGGCTCCATCATCATTCAATCTACTCAGAAGCCAAAAATTTCAATCTTTTCAAACATGAATTTTTTTAATGCTTCAAATAGGCACAACTTTCTTTTTACATTGGACGCTCAAGAGAGGCATAGCTTTCAACAGAATAATTTGTCAGCATCACACACATCTCTTCCACAATTTATTTTCCACCCAAAGTATAACCAAATGAGGTAGTACACCACAAGACATCTTACCCCACACTTAAGTTCAACTAGATCATGCAATTTCACTTCAAGATCAGGTAGAATAGGGAAAATTGGCTTGTAATGTGGCTAACCTAACAGGAAATTCATGGCTACTAGTGGCTAAAATGAAGGATAAATGTAAAGGTGGGCCATAATGAAAAGAATTATTTTGAAAAGGGGGATTCAAAACAAATAAATGCCTCAATCATTTAAAACACACGTACCCCAAACCCTCATGTTTTGAAAGGAATAAATCAAATTCTGGTTAAAATAAGCATGGTCTGGTTCTCTCAAGAAATGAGGCAAATGAAAAGAATATGACAAAAATGGTTCGAGAAGCCTCACCGGAAAGTGATTTCAAAGATATAGACAGTGAAATATGGAATGTGTTTCAAAAATTTGTGTACTTTTCATGAAATTCTAAAAGATTTGAACATGAAAAGAAGTCATTTCAGCATTTATTTAAGATCGGTTTCATGAAATAGATTGGTTCACTCATTGAAATGGGTTTAAAAAATGGTATTGATAATCATTTCAACTCAAATGTTTGAGAAACACACCAAAAATTGAAAAAATAAACACACAAAAATTTGAAAACACACAATTTTTTTTATTTTTTTGTGAAAACAAATATCAAATGAAAATCCTATACTATAAAGGTTCCCTCACCCACACTTAATTGATGTAGTGTCCTCGATGAATTCAAGTGGATTTAACATGTAAGCTAATTTTAAAATGGATCACAATATCAAGAAAGTGTGAAGGAGAGGTAAAACCTGATTTATTTGCAGTGCAGCATTGAGTTAACCTCCTAAGTGTTGCACTCTAAAAACCTACAAATAAAAGAACAAAAGAAAATATAAGATATTTATTGAAAGAAATGAAAAATAAAATATGATGAGAATAGATGGATAAAAATTGGTTTAATCCCCCAAGTGGGCCCTAGGTTTTGACTGCCTCCAGAGGGGCAGTTCTAATCGATTATCCCCAATATGATGGTGGATGAGGGTTCTTTGATTTGAACCACCACATGTGGATCTTCCTAGATTTCACTTAATTGTTCTTATTGAGGAGGAATCCATAGATAGAGTTCACCAAATCCACCCCCTTCGCAATGTGGTACACCATGCATAGTGGGGGTAGGATAAAGTACAGAGCCTCCTCCTTCTTGAGTTCCACATGAAAAACATCTTCTTTATTCTCTAGTGGTTGCTGAAGGTATGATACATCTGGGGAAAAATCAAAGGGAATGTCAGAGTTTAATTCTATTTGAAAAAAATTAAATCATGAAATATCAATATCAAATTCTTCCCTTTCAAAGAAAGTAGCTTGTCTCTCATTTTCGTCCAAAAATTTCACTTTGATCTTCTCATGTACTCCTTCCATTAAATGTTCAATAGGTTTGGGGAGCTCCATATGTTCCTATTCAAATGCATATTCTTCCTCCAAGGAAATAAAATTGTTAGATGAATCTTAAAAATTAAAACAATGGGAGGTAATACTAAATTCAGTTTCAACAAAATCAAAAGATAATGAGTTTATAAAAATATTAACTCCCTGACCTTGTTTGGATTCAATTTATTCTTCAAATGTAGGTGGCTCTTGGAGTTGAATTTCCGTAGATAGAGGTAGGTAGTCAGAATCCTCTATCTTCTCTTCAAATTCCACTACTTGATTGGTTTCTTCCTTTAATGATGCTGAATCATCTACATTATCAGGAATAGTTGGATCAAGAAGTTCCTCACACTCATTCCAGAAATTACCCAGATCTTTTTGATCTCCCATATGCATTTCAATAGCTAAATATTCTTCATCAATATTCTCCAACGTTGATTGAGATGCGATCGATGGATCTTCTTTAAATTTCTTCAAGGCCTCCATGGATTCTTCAACTTGAAGGATTTGTGAGGATACTTCTTGAATTAATTTTTCTGGTTCTGATTCTTGTTCTGGCTCCAGTTGTGGATCCTGGGATGCATGTACTTGTTCCGCTATCCACTGTATTGAGGTCTCTAGGTTTTGAACTGTTTGACTAATTCTTTAAAATTGGGCTTCAATATCCTTATGAACTTCTTCTTCTTGGTGCTGTACATTGATCATTTATTGATAAAATTATGAAAAATACTCCTGAAGTTAAATTAATTCTCTTTCCAAACCCTCCAACACTGGGTATTTGACGTTCTATTTATGGTTTTAAATGAGATCCTTGAATTCATCCTCTGTTACGATTTAGATTCGAGCTCCCCGAATTTTTTTTATCCAAGAAAGAAACTTTGTACTCTATAGACCAAGGTGATTCAATAACTGGTTCTCGCACTTGTGAGTAATTGTTCCCTGAATTAAAAAAATAATCATTTGAAAACAACATGGAAACAGATTTTCTTTTTTTAAAAAATTAAATTTGAAAAAGTGAAATATTTACAAATAAATTGGGGCACTATCTCCCCAGAAACAGTGCCAAGTTTGACACACGCCTATCATAGGGCATGGAAAAATAATTACTTCCTATGTTAAAATGTAGTAAATTGGTTTACCTAGGATGTCTCTCGAAGAGGAGTGCACACCAAATGAGTTGTCAATTTAAAATGAGGGTAAAATTTTTGTGTTTTTTAAATGAAATTTGAAATAAAAATGATTGAAAAACTATGATATTAAAAATGGTGATTAGGTCGGGATCAGTTTCCTAATTTTACTGCTATCCTTGTTCAATTTAATTCAAACCTAATATTCTTTGCTGATTAAAGTGAGTTTCCACAATCGTTTCCTCTCACTTCCTTGGTGAAATTATTATTGTGAGAGAAAACCTTACCAAGATCTCGGTTTGGTCAACTCTCCTTCCATGCATAAATAGTTGTATTGAATTTCTTTAATTGAAATGGGAAATACCCAATCAGGTTTTTTGTATCCCAAATAATCAAGGACATTCACTACACCTTTTACACATACTGACGATCATCGAGTACTTCACCACTAATTCCTGGTTTATTACATCATATATAAACCAGAAATTAGTGGAGGGAGATTAAGATTATTTTACCGAGGAAAAAATCAATAACGGAAATAGTATTCAAGAACGATCGCACTTTATTATAAAATCCTCTATAAGAAATTGAAAACAACTTTTAATAAGAAAGAAATTTATTGAATTGCGTCCAAGAACTCAAGCATTACAATGTAGAAAACCAACCCTTCCCCAATCACTCAAAATGTTTACCCCACCATGGTAAGGGTAATCGAGTTGAATGGGGAAGAAGAATGCATTACAAAACTATGAAAATGAAAATAAATAAAAGAGAAAGTTGAAAAGTTCTCCTTGGTGTCCCAGAAGGAATGGGGTTGAGAATGGGATGATTTGAGAGGGTGGAGCTCTCCTCCTTTTATATCCAGAATGTTTCTACCGAATATTGACGCATTTTATCCCCATTAAATGACATCTTCACACGTTGATCCCTTCTTGAATGTTGTTCATAATTCCCTTTTCCGTGTCTCCTCAAAATATCAACGGTTTTGGACATGTATTCCGAGAGTTATGGCCGTTTTACTATTAGAATTTATTCTGTCCAGTCAGACTCTCCAAAACGAAATCCTCCGGATTATGGTGATTTAATGACCCTATAAACGGCCACTTAACTCAGTCCTTCCTTCATAAAATATTCTCCAAAACCCTTTGCGCATCCATACACCATATTTCACAACATTTGGGCCCACCATGAATGTGTTATGGATCACACACCAAAACTAGGCATAACTGCAAACAGTTTTCTTTCGCCCACTTGTGAGTTTCTTTTGAGCTTCCATATGGCCGATTAAGCTTTTAGTCAAAAAATAATAAATTAAGCCCTCGATGTTTAGAATATGGAAAAGAATGAATTTTTCAATTTGGATCAGTGTAGTTAATTTTATGGACAGACTACAGAAATAATTTTAAACTGTTAAAAATTCCAAAATGGCCAATTTTTACTATTCAGCTCAAAATAACACCATTAACATAAAAATTAAACAATTAATCTTAGAGGAACAATTTTTTGGGTTTAAAGAAATGATATTATATATAAATTAATTGAAAATATTTTCTCTATCACACACTTATATCAAATAAAGAAAGTTACATAGATGATAAATTGAGCATCATAGCTCTAACAGTATCTGTCTCGACCTTGGATTCCTTAGACATATACTCTATTGTGTAAATAAATATAGTATTACATCCTCTTTCAGCCTTCATCACTGCATTAATATCCCATTTGGCATGATTATGTTAACCAAACCCCTTGGAAGCATCAGATAAAACCTATGAATCCATGGTGAGAGTGGATCCCAATCTACTGTCTTGGGAAACTTTTCCACAAAAATCTTTAAGTATTACATATTTTACACAATAGTGACATGTCATAGGAGATTCCATATAGTTAGTATTGGTATAATCAGGCCCTTAAAACTGATATAAAACTACTGGATACTATCATGATGAAGCCTCTGAAACTAGACTTGATGTAAAATAATCACCCCAATGCTTCCTTTTCTGGCTAGAATACACAACTTGACTTCCACCTATAGCAACCAAATTTCAACCTAAACATGTTTTCCTAGTTATATATACCACATACAAAGCCAATTTATTGACTAACTCTACAAAGGTTGGGTGTATAAGAGAATATTATTCAACCAAATATTGTCCCTCAAACCCATCTCAAAACTTTGATCTTTAAGGTAATTATTTGTAAAAATATTAGGTTTTTGGTAAACCAACTTAGAAAAATAGGTGGAATACTTCAAAATAGAATGATCCATTTTCTAGAAGATCAAACATTATTGGTTATTTACTACTCACAATGTAGCATCATTGTAGAAGGTATTGTATTAGTAATTTAGTAGCAGAGGGACTGTAGCAGTGGCGGCCTCTAGCAGTGGCGGTATTGTAGCAGGAACGGTGGTAGTGACGGTAATATAGTAGGTACTATAACATCTTGGGTACTGTATCAGTACTATTCATCAAAGTGCCCAATGGGAAAAAATGGGCTTTCAATCCTTGTATTCGGATCACATATCCTTGGGCCTTTGGGCTATTTTATGGGTCTCCCTCTACCCAGATAAGAAGAGGTCTTTTCATTAATAATAAAATGAGGCTACAGGCCCAACCTTTTAAAAAATGTAAGTGGAAACCCACATTAGAATCCATAATAGTTTTCAGAAAATGGAATATCCTTTCAATCCACTTGATCAAATATTTGTATTATTGGGTTAATTTATCACCATAGAATATGGGTGGATTTTACTAAGTAGATTTTGATCCGTGATCAAATGTTCATCTCTGGTTTCCACCACCCACCTAAACTAGAGTCTATATTGTGTGGATAAATGCTTTCACCAAATAAGGGTTTACTAGAGGATTTTCCTAGAGTAATTATCTTCAAAATTATTCTATGGGAATTATAAGATCTATTCTATGATTAATTATTTAATAGAAACAAAATACAATGACCAATTAGATTAAGTTCAATTCTAGAATCAAGAACTAGCTTCAATAATCCATAATAATGCCTTTAAAAATAATAATTTAAAGCAATCATGGATTCTAAAAATGAAATAAAAACATTAAAAATGATAGGTTAATTTAAATAAATATTTATTCAAGTTTATTCAAATAATCTCAAACACTAAGTCTCAATCTTAGCAAAAATCCCTGACGACCCATGGAAACTCGAGTTCAGTCACAAAAGTGAGTCGGCTAGGAACCCTTCCACACATACTACCCAAATTCAAATAGTTCTAAATATTTTATACCAAATAACTCAAACCAAGACTAGGTAGTTCCACCACACTTTGAGATGTGTTACCTGTTGGATTTGGTGGACTAGAACCAACTACTTTGTAATTTCTTCATTAAATAAACATATTATCACATCTTGATTGTTCTTTTGCATAAAAATGCATGTGATAATGTCCCAAGGATAGTTGTTGCATTAAAGGGTCATAGTAGATCCCTATTATGATGAGAACCCAGAAGTTCCATAAAACTATTCTTGAATATATGTTCTATGGACGGATGATGTTATTTGAGGGACCCAAATAATACAGGCCATTAGGATTGAGGACTCATAAAACTTTGAGGCACCTTCTCATGGTGTGCGCCCTTGGTAATATCAAGGAGGATATTATGAGAACGATACCCACCAGTAGGAAATCCACATTTCATAGTGTCATTGGATGTTCCTATCTGTGGACGTGTGTATTGGTCCTTAGACTTTAATATTATTATTAATGGGTATTACAACTCGCGCACTTAGATGTATTGACGAAAAATGTGACGAGACACTGTTCGTAGTGAGGTAGGATACGTTGGGTGCATCATAAGTAATACTGCATTAATAGATAATGCGAGAAAGGATTTGTCCCTTCTGTTCCATAATGGAAGTAGATATATCAGGCCCTTTGATGGAATTGATATAGCCTAAGTAAATCCATGGCCAAGGTAAGGAATTGGAAGGTTCAATTTCGGAAAGTCGAAGAAAGAATAATCGAGCACATGGGTTGATGGAACTAGTATGAAACCTGATTGACTAGAGATATCGAGACAAAGGGATTATATTACATGGTAAGTGTTCATATGAGGCGACATGTCATTGTGGCGTTAACTTCTTTATCTATGGGTGCCTTGCTGTGTTGCTAGATGTTAACCTTGGACTTTAGGCAGGCTCCTCCTAATGCCACTGAGAAAGAGACCTAGAGGTTCACACACTAAAAGTGTCCATGTATCTTAGTTAAATATTAATTTAACAAGTTAAATAAAGATTATTCCTAACTTTGATTTAATAATTATTTAAGGATTCTTGATCGAATTTATTTCAAAAATTGTTTTTCGAGATAATATATTCTAGGAGAAATAATATTTATTAGTGAGTAATGAAGTTACATTTATTTAAGAAATAAAGATCCATTACTCAAGGACTAATAAATGTGGTGGAGTAAATAAAGAAAAATGGAAAATAAAAGTACACACTGTGTATATTAAATATACATGATGTCTAGTTTTATGGAAAATGAGTACACGTTGTGGATTAATGATTACACGACATGTAGTTTTTCTATTCTGGAATTTGAAGATATAATATTGTTTTATTAAATGATATTTATTATAATCAGCATGGGTGCATGTCAAGGAATTAATAATTCGACATGGGGGTTTTTAATAAGAGTGAATGAAATAAATAAAATAGATAATGCATTTATTTATTGTCATAACTCTATAACCTCAAACCTGATTATAAATATCCTCACAACCCCAAAACTGTTCCACATAGAATCGTTGTGCACAAAAATTCTAGAGAATTATTTCAAGTTCGAAAGAACTTCTTCCTCCATGAACGATCTCAAGACCTAGAGAGATCCTCCTCCATCGGATCAAGGTGATCGAAGGCGGACATCGCAAGTGAGGTTTCTTCCACTCTGGCACCCAGAGATCGCTTCGGCGATGTCTATAGATATGTGGCACACGTGTGGATCACCGCTAGTGGAATCCTACACTTCGATTCTACAATGAAATTATGGATCACAAGATCATGACCGGAGATATCAATAACGAAATAATTCCACTAAGGTAATTCTTGTGAATTAATTAAATTAATTATAACCAACATATGATGGCCCTATCTCTATGGTTCTGGGACTCCCTCTTTTGTTTTTCATTCTTTGTTCTATTCCGAAGATCCGGCGTTTTATATCATGGTGGATCACGGTTTGAACGTTGTTTAACGCTGAAATCAAAGTTGGGAAAACCCACCAACATGCTTTTGCTGCGCCCGGAACCTACAAGTGGTATCAAAGCGGACATATCGTTGATTATAATTATTTATTTTTTCGTTGGTGATTTATGCATTTAATAATTTAGTTATTTCAATTCATGTTAATTGTTCTTTAAATTTGAATCTTGAGATTTGTTCCTCCTCTATACTTTCTCGTTCACCATATAGAAATGACCATTTCTTTTAATTTTTTATTAAAATAAAATAAACTATCTCATCCTTAGGAGCCAAACGTTCATGGCCGTAAAACACAAGAATACACGGCGTGTATTCGAACGTACATGTTGTGTAGTCTAGGTTCATGCATTGGACCGGTCCTCCAAATCAGGCTGTATATTGATCCTATCTAAGTCATTTATGACAGTGTGTGTTGATCAGGAACAGGTGGCACACGGTTTCCAGATTACACACTGTGTGGTCCGATGAACACGGCGTATAGTCCCTTCGGGTTAGGGTTGGAACGTGTACCCCGTACAGGGTCTTCCCGGCTGGAAACCGTGTAACATGGAAACAAAACAGCGTGTGTCCCACTGAACACGCCGTGTACTCTGAAAATTTCTGAATTACATTAACATGCCATGTCCTCGGGCATGTACTTCGGATGGACGGTGAAGAAAAGTACACGCCGTGTAGTTGAAACTACACTCCATGTACTCAACCAAATTACACAGATTTATTAAAAAAAATTGTTATATTATACAAACCCTTGAGACATGTAAGATAGTGTAGGTGTAAAGCTGACGCACAACATGTGATAGGTGTTTTATTTATATGTGTTTAATTTAACATCTTTGTAATGAATGGGAATTCACCAGGATTCCTCCAAGGTACAAGTTATGTTCAAGGATAATTTTAAAAGAATTTATTTTTTTAAAATTATGATGAATGAGAATATCAGGGAAATTCAGAAAAGGGTTTAAGATAAAAGGATTGATTAACTAAAGATAATTAATTAATTCGAGCGTGATTTATCTTAAACAAGAACGATTAAAGAATTTAATGCTAGTTTTATTTATGCATAAATAACGTTGCATGTATGGATGATCATGAGCCAGCGAAAGACCTTTTTATGTGAATGGTTTCATTAATTTATTTATTTAAATTAAATTTTTTGGTCTGCAAGTCATCTCGTCACTAATATGTAGGGCCTACATGCCCAAGGATTCTTTTATGTAAAAACCCCTTTTACCCCTCACCTACATGTGAGATAAATTCATATGTAATGGATGGAGCTCCCAACGTAACAACCCGATATTTTATGATAAGTATTCTTTTTAATTTATTTTATGTCATGTGTTTTATGCTACAATAAGATTATCTTGTGATATACGTCACACTGTATTATCTTGAAGTATACACAACACTATTCTTATATTGTGTTACACACAATTTCAAGTTCGTTTTATAATAGTCATTCTACGCAACATTGAGTGTATATATATATATATATTCAATGTATAAATGAAATATGGTTGGATTTTGTTATACTAAATAATAAAGGATTCTTTCACAACACGCAAACCTGACTTGGCTTGCATTACACGCAATCGTGACCTTCCTCGATAGCGTGTGTTGTACGCAATATCTGGTTTTACTAAACAACGATATATTATTATAATATTATTATGAACTAGACGTTATGAATAGTATTAACTACATTTTTAATTTTATAACATTATTATTCATCTTACACATTTTCTAGAACATGGTATAAAAACAATATAAATTTTTTGGTTAAAATAAATATTTTTCAAAAAATGCAATTTTGCCGCCTTTTGATGGCGCACCCACTTTAAATATTGTTTTTGACATGTTTATAAGGTCAATTTTACAGAATAAAATTATTATTTGGAATCAGGATATAAAATTTTACCTTGTATAAATTTTTCATATTATTCTGATAACTTTCATATTTTAATGAATAGTAAAAACACGCTATATTTTAATTAAAAAAAAATTTACATCATAATAACTTATGTGATTAAATTATAATATTTAATGGTTTAAAATTATAAATAGAATATATTTTTACCATTTCAAATAATGTATGTCATTAGCCTTGATTTTACATTGAATTCGTAGGTTAAAAAAATTCACTCTTTGGCAATGTTTTAAACAAAAACCCATTTTTTCGACAATGGGATTAATTTTAATTTAATTTCTGAAACTTCTATGTATTGAATTTGGAAAATGGATTCCATATTTGGAATAAGTGGGTCCAAATTATATTAATAGATTACTTTTTATTTTTGGGCTTTATGAATAGTAACAACGGTAAATTATATTTACCATAGTAAAAGGTAAATTGGGTAATTAAGGGTAAATATAATGTTATAAAATTATCCTAATACTTCTTTTAATATAATTGGATGACTATAATTTGTTCTAAGTCGTATTTGGGTCGAAATGGAATCCATTAGAACCCACTTGGAGGTGATTAAGACCTTTAGTTTATTTTATTTAAAGGAAAGTGAAATATGTCTCACTCAACTTTAATAATTAAATTATTTTTAATATAAGTATATACAGAATATAAATTCTGTTATAAATACTCCTTTGAAAGATAAAAGTTCTTTCTTAGTCATGGTAATTTATTTGTAATGTTTAAGATTTATTTAATTACCTTATTATCTTATACATTAATGACACATAAATTATTTATTTTGTGAAAAATCAATAATATAGTTTTGATTGAAATAGTAATACATATCAAAAGGCCCACAAATCTGAAAAAAATTAGTATTAGTGTATATGTAAACCTTAATCATCCACTGTTCGAATTCTGGACCATTTGGATCCTTATTAAGGAGATTATGACACTTATATTATTTTATTTTAAATGAGGCCAAAGTTGTCTTCTTCATAATTTTAAAAATAAAAAAAATTAAATATTGTGATTTTAATATGATAAATTCGAGTAAAAGTATTATTGATAAAGTTAATAGATTTATCTTCATCATAGGATTTTATTTTTAAATTTTATTCAACAAATATGTATATTAAATAATTATACAAAAATGTTGTAGTAATTATTTTATTAATAGATAAACCAAATAAATGGTTTTAAAAATAATAAAATAAATATTATATGAACTATTTAATGTTCTAAACTAATTATATAGATACATATGACCTTTTATGAATCTATTAATGCTTTTGGTTTGAACATATTTTCTGTATATATTTTATTTAAATTCAAATAAATAAGTAGTGTCAAAATTGAAACTATTGTTATTTTATAACAATAACATATTATAAAATTGTTTAAAAATAACAAAAATATTCAAAAAATTATAAATTTATATTTATATGGTCTAAAATGTTATAAAGTATCCAATTATGAACAATTCACAACAAATAAGAAATTATTTGTTCTAATTTAAAATTTAGAATGTTATTACCACAAATAAAATAAAATTGATTAAATAAGGATAAATCAAGTTGATAATGTTTAAAATAAATTCCTAACATGTATAAATTCTATTTGATGATGATATTACAACCCTATATCATCTAATATTCGGATATCAGTCATTTTGGAAGTTTTTAAGTGGGTTTTGGATTTAATATAATCTAATATTTCTTATATTTCCAAAGGTGCCCCTCTCCTCCCTTATAAAAGGGAAACTCCTCCCTCTCCTCCTCACACAAATTTGAGCTGTAAAACTCGAAAAACCCCTGCCCATTTCACTTCCCCACTTCCCTAGAAATATCCTAGAGGTCTTGGTCTTCTTCAAAGACCTATTTTAGTGCCCTAAGAGGAGGTCTCAAAGAGGCGCTTCAAAGAAGAGGTAATGTTCGTTACCGATTCTTTCAACTTTATTTCTTCTTCTACTTCTTCTTCTTTAGTTGTTTCATTATGAAGTAATAACATCAGTATAACTCATATACTGATATGTTATTATAATTTTGAAACAACCCTATATCACCATCTATCCATCCTATGGAAAACGAAATCACCGTGCCTGCGTACGTACGGAATACCGTATCCACGCCGTGGTGTAATCTATTTTCTACCACCACCTTACATGGATGGGTATAATGGTGTAAATAATGACTATATATGATTATTTTAAAGCTATATTGATTCTAAAATAGTATACATACACTCCAATAAAATTCCATGGGAATGATATCATCGCTCGTGCGTACGTACAGATTACCGTCTCCACGACGCGATGAGATTCATTTTCCATGTTAAAAATTCAAGAATGATTATAAAGTATATATTATAAGTAATAATGAATTATTTGACATAATAATGCTACTGTATTTATGTACATATATATTTATGTCATATACTTAATTCCATTCAATTCAATAAGGAAACGAAAACAACATTCATGCGTACGTATGGCCTACCATCTCCATGAACGGTGTATTTATTTCCATTTATCGATCTATTATATATATGTATATTATGAATATATATTATATATAAATCATGTTTTACATCCTGAATTTAACTAATCATGATCTAAGTATTCATATGAATAATTACAAGTTAAAACACGAACAACAAATGAAACAATTTTACCCAAAATGCTACTTTAACATGAATTTACAAAAGAACGGGTAATATAAAGTCATAAGTGAACCATATATGATATAATAACAATGAATATGATTCTGTAATAAGTAAATAACATTATTTAAATCATTATGCAAGAGTTTTGGATACGTACGAAGCATATCGGACCTAAGGTAAGGGATAATTTTGCAAATCTCATTTTTATCCGAGATTGCTTATTCGTAAGTATTTACTGGTGTTATTGTAATCATCCATGTCCAAGTTTTATAAAAGTGTTTTCATGTATGTTTGAAGTCCTTTTTACCCATTTTTGAATTTTTGACTTTTACTACATGGTATGTAAGGAATCATTATTTTGTTTACGTTACGAGGTACTTTTTTGACTTTTCCGGCAAAAGTACGAGAATAATGTTTTTTTTAACTAATACGGCATGAAAGGATTTTTACGGTTTTATAATTCCTTACTATCATGAAGCTTCCTCTAAAATATTTCATGACTATTTTCAACAAAATATCCTTCTTTTAAAATTGCATGACATTTTTTGAAAAGAAATTGATTTTGAATAAGAAAGGATATTTTCCTCAAGAATTCATTTCAAGTGTTTAATCAATACCATTTTTCATGTAAGATCACATTATTTCATATGTGTATGTTTCAAGTATAATGTCTCTATGATTTACATGGTTTCACTTTTCTTATTATTAAATGATATCTATTTCTTTTATATGGATTATGTGACGATGGGATGATGTTTATGAAACCCATTTTATTTATTGGGTTATTATGAATGATGTATGTTTATTTTGTGGCACAAGTAAGAATGATTTCATTATGAGATGGGTGGGACCTATATCTCCCTCGAATGCATTCGGTAGAGATTTATATCTCATGAGATAGACATGGCTGGAACGGTAGGTTAAACCGGTTCAGTAATACCGGACTGGAACGAGGAGTGAACTCGATTCCGAAAGGGACTTTGTCCACTAAGATGGTCTTGGAAGCAATGGCTTGGATACTATGGAAATCATATCATGTGCTTAATGTTTTTCAAAAATTACAAGTTTTATTTACAAGATATTTTATCATTATTGATGCTCTATTTGGATCTATGACTTACATACTTCCATGTTTTATGTCATTGCACAAGATTTCTATGTTTAAACATTATGTACATGTTTTTATGTTCAAATGTATATGGTTTGTTTTATTTTCTCCATGCTTACCCTTATTGAGCATTTGAGCTCACCCTTTTTATGTTTTATTTTCCCCAGGATATAAAGAAAGGTTTTAGGTAAGAAAAAAAGGGGAAGATCTTTATGGGAGATGTTGAAGATCTTTCACCACAATTAGAAGATTACGTTCCATGTTTCCAAAGACACTAATCTATTACAGTCCTTGTGTGTCTGTTTTTGTTATGTACTAAGTATTCCGCAAAAGTAATGTAATGTCCATGTACGTCAAGCTTTGGGTCTCTACGGTTGGTATCAGAAGAAAGGTTTAGTTAACCATTGTAAACTAGGATGCGAAAATGTCAGTGAGATCCCTAGAGATATTTTTAAGGTATGTATAGGGATGTCTTTAAGGATAAGTATACGTATAGGATATAGTCCAAGAACTATGGTAACAATCTTAGAATTTTACCTAAGATGTTAGATATTGATGGTACTCCCCCTTTACTATGTTGTTCTCCCTAGCGTGATTTTTGCCTCTCACACTATTCTTTTTGGGTTTTAGAAAATGGCTGGAAACAAGAAGATTTACGATAATAGAGGATATGACGAACAATGGAATGATATTCTTCATGAGAAACCAAATCAAACGGGATTTGGATGTCCAAAAATCGTTATTATGACTAATCAGAAATCTCATAATATGATCAATAATCTCAACTTTGGTAAGTTTCCCGACTCAGAGAATAAGAGAAATATGGAGTTTCATGATGATCATAGAGGAAAGAAAGTTCAATTTACCTCATGTAAATCATGTGGGAAGAGGAATCGGGGAGATTGTTTCAAAGGAACTGGAAGATGCTTTGGGTGTGGAAAATAAGGACACCAAGCAATTAAGTGCAAAGGAAAAGGTTCAGTTAACACCATGGACAAGGATAATGGTATTTCTATGACATCAACAATGATTAGATGTTTTAAATGTGGAATGCATGGGCATTATGCAAACCAATGCACTAAGGGAAAATCTCATGAAGAGAATCAGCATGGTCATATGAGTAGAATTAATGTGGATGATGATGAAGAGACTACAAATGAAATATGAGATGAAATAAATGATGAAGCTCAGTCAGTGGTTTAAGAAGGTAGTGGAATGATTGTATGTTTATCAAGAGTTATGTTGTATAGTTAATGGTACTATGGAATAAAGAATCATCTAAGAATTGTTACACTATTGTTTTTTCCAAAAGTATTTGAAAGTATATGTCGAATGGTACCTGTAACCATGATAGGTTAATTCAGATATTTTTGTAAAGTAGATTATATGCACATAATGAAAGGATAAGAAGATAATGAGATGTTTGATTGTATTCATGAGCTCATGACTGTTATAAGGACTAAGTGATATTATGGTTTGAGTATATAGAATTTTTGGGATTTTGTTATGTGGAATGTGTTAAAATTTAACAACATTCATGTTTTCACTAAGGTTCAATGGGTATTCATTCTTCAAGAGAATACATGATTAATGTATTCACATGTTTTTAATTTGACCAACAAGATATATCTTATGATATATTAGGGATAAGTGATGGCATTCATGTGATTGTTATGTGACATTTCAAGTAATCATTTTCTTCATACTATGAGCTTGGACCGAAGAATTTTAGATAAGCCTAAAGATTGGAATGGATTATGTTGGACATAAGTTAGTATTGTTTAAGGATAGAAATTTTTTTGATATTATTGACGGGATGTTATAGTAATGTAATTTTAGAAAAAGGACAACCTGCAGGACGGGCGACAACCCATCGCGTCGGACAAGGCTGTGGGAATCGAACCCACAACTGAAGTGCGACTGGCCTTTATCACATACCACTAGCCTACAAGAATTCCCTGGCTAGTAGACACTAATTTTATTTTATTAAGTGGTATGATATATGAATTATAAGTTCTTTTTGAAATCGTATATGATTAACCTCACCATAGATGGACTTATGTATATTTGATAACTTTTGAAAACCTTTTGTTTGAAACAGATGGAATGACCCATCATTCTATCACATGACCTATTAACACTTCACGAATAACAAATTCAACTTCATTTCTTTAAGAGATGAAGTGGAAAATGTTCAAAGCACGAACAACAGTGATATTGTACCAAAATCAAGCAAGTATTTCTTCTAATTCAAAATTTTCAACTTTAGGGAAATGATATTGAAAACGAAAAATTTTGTCCTAGTGCTCTTATATCCGATGAATCAGATGGTACCTTAGATCATCAAAAATTTATGGCTTTGTGATTGATGGCTTTTTCATATCCATGTTCTCTACCACTCTCCATCATAACATGATGGTTAGATTTTTCTTCCATATCCATATTTTCACCTACGTTCTCCTACGTGGAAACCCAGTGATGAGTTAATTTGGGTAACTGTTACGTTTCATACTTTAGTTTTTAAAGCCACGTTTTGGTATTCCTTTTTACGATGTGGGTTTCTATTAAAAAAACTTTCGAGTGGTAAACCATTTATAACCCCGACGAATTTCGAGGGCGAAATTCATTTTAAGGGGGGTAGAATGTAACAACCCGATATTTTATGATAATTATTCTTTTTAATTTATTTGATGTCATGTGTTTTATTCTACAACAAGATTATATTGTGCTATACGCCACACTGTATTAGCTTGAAGTATACACAACACTATTCTTAGATTGTGTTACACACAATTTCAAGTTCGTTTTATAATAGTCATTCTACCCAACATTGAGTCTGTATATATATATATATATATATTCAATGTATAAATGAAATATGGTTGGATTCTGTTATACAAAATAATAAAGGATTCTTGCACAACATGAAAACCTGACTTGTCTTGCATTACACGCAATCGCGACCTTCCTCGATAGTGTGTGTTGTACGCAATACCGGGTTTTACTAAACAACGATATATTATTAAAATATTATTATGAACTAGCCGTTATGAATAGTATTAAGTAAATTTTGAATTTTATAACAATATTATTCATCTTACACATTTTCTAGAACATGGTATAAGAACAAAATAAATTTTTCAGGTAAAATAAGTATTTTTCAAAAAATGCAGTTTTGTCGCCTTTTGATGGCGCACCCACTTTAAATATAGTTTTTGACATGTTTATAAGTTCAATTTTACAAAATAAAATTATTATTTGGAATCAGGATATAAAATTTTACCTTGGATAAATTTTCCATATTATTCTGATAACTTTCATATTTTAATGAATAGTAAAAACACGCTATATTTTAATTAAAAAGAATTTCATCGTAATATCTTATGTGATTAAATTATAATATTGAATGCTTTAAAAGTATAAATAGAATATATTTTTACCATTTAATATAATTTATGTCATTAGCCTTGATTTTACATTGAATTCGTAGATTAAATAAATTCAATCTTTTGCAATGTTTTAAACAAAAACCCGTTTTCTTTCGACAATGGGATTAATTTTAATTTAATTTCTTAAACTTATATGAATTGAATTTGGAAAAATGGATTCCATATTTGGAATCAGTGGGTCTAAATTATATTAATAGACTACATTTTATTTTTGGGCTTTATGAATATTAATAACGGTAAATTTTATTTACCAAAGTAAAAGGTAAATTAGGTAATTAAGGGTAAATATAATATTATAAAATATTCCTAATACTTGTATTAATACAACTGGATGATTATAATTTGTCCAAATTCATATTTGGGTCGAAATGGAATCCATTAGAACCCACTTGGAGGTGATTAAGACATTTAGTTTATTTTATTTAAAGGAAAGTGAAATATGTCTCACTCAACTTTAATAATTAAAGTATTTTTAATATAAGTTTATACAGAATATAAATTCTGTTATAAATACTCATTTTAAATATAAATGTTTTTTTGTCATGTTAATTTATTTGTAATTTTTAAGAGTTATATAATTACCTTATTATCTTATACATTAATGATGCAGAAATTATTTATTTAGTGAAAAATCAATAATATAGTTTTTATTGAAATAGTAATACATATAAAAAGGCCCAAAAATCTAAACAAAACTTAATTTTAGTGTATATATAAACCCTAATCATCCAATTTCCAATGATTTGACCATTTGGATCCTTATTAAGGTGATTATAACACTTATATTATTTTATTTTAAATGATGCCAAAGTTGTCACCTTCATAATTTTAAAAATATAACAATTTAAATATTGTTATTTTAAGATGATAAATTCGAGTAAAAGTATTATTCTGAAAGGTAATATATTTATCTTCATCATAGTATTTTATTTTTAAATTTTATGCAACAAATAAGTATATTAAATTATTATACAAAAATGTTGTAGTAATTATTTTATTAAGAGATAAACCAAATAAATTGTTTTAAAAATAATAAAATAAATATTATATGAACTATTTAAGGTTGTAAACTAATTTTATAGATACATATGACCTTTTATGAATCTATTAAAGCTTTTAGTTAGAACATATCTTCTGTATGTATTTTATTTAAATTCAAATAAATGAATAGTGTCAAAATTGACAGTATTGTTATTTTATAACAATAACATATTATAAAATTGTTTAAAAATAACAAAAATATTTAAAAATTATAAATTTAAATTTATATGGTCTAAAATTTTATAAAGTATTAAATTATGTAAAATTCACAACAAATAAGTAATTATTTGTTATAATTTAAAATTTAGAATGTTATTACCACAAATAAAATTAAATTGATTAAATAAGGATAAATCAAGTTGATAATGTTTAAAATAAATTCATAACATGTCTAAATTTTATTGATTGATGTTATTACAACCCAATCTCATATAATCTTCTGATATGAGACATTTTGGAAGTTTTTAAGTGTGTTTGGGATTTAATATAAACTAATATTTCTTATATTTTCAAAGGTGCCCCTCTCCTCCCTTTTAAAAGGGCTCCTCCTCCCTCTCCTCCTCACACCAATGTGAGCCTTCAAGATCGGCCAAACCCTGACCATTTCACTTACCCACTTCCCTAGATACATCCTAGAGGTCTTGGTCTTCTTCAAAGACCAATTTTAGTGCCCTAATAAGAGGTCTCAAAGAGGCGCTTCAAAGAAGAGGTAATGTCCGTTACCGATTCTTTCAACATTATTTCTTCTTCTTCTTCTTCTTCTTTAGTTTTTTCATTATGAAGTAATAACATAATTATAACTTATATAATGATATGTTTTTATAAGTATGAAACAACCCTATATCACCATCTATCCATCCTACGAAAAACGAAATCACCGCCCATGCGTATGTACGGAATACCGTATCCACGCCGTGGTGTAATCTATTTTCTACCACCACCTTACTTGGATGGGTATAATGGTGTAAATAATGGCTAAATATGATTATTTTAAAGTGATATTTATTCTGAAATAGTATACATACACTCCAATAAAATTTCATGGGAATGATATCATCGCTCGTGCGTACGTACGGATTATCGTCTCCACGACGCGATGAGATTCATTTTCCATGTTAAAAATTCAAGAATGATTATAAAGTATATATAATAAGTAATAATGAAATATATGACATGGTAATTCTACTGGATTTATGTACATATATATGTATGTCATATACTTAATTTCATCCAATTCAATAAGGAAAAGAAAACAGCGTTCATGCGTACGTGCGGCCTACTATCTCCATGAACGGTGTATTTCTTTCCATTTATAGATCTATTATATATATGTATATTCTGAATATATATTATATATAAATCATGTTTTACATTCTGAATGTAATTATTCATGATCTAAGTAATCATATGAATAATTACAAGTTAAAACACGAATGAAAAATGAAACGATTTTACCAAAAACGCTACTTTAACATGAATTTACAAAAGAATGGGTAATATAAATTCATAAGTGAAACATAAATGATATAATAACAATGAATATGATGTTGAAATAAGTCAATGAAATTATTGAAATCATTATACAGGAGGTTTGGATATGTACGAATCATATCGGACCTAAGGTAAGGGATAATTTTGCAAATCTCATTTTTATCCGAGATTGCTTATTCGTAAGTATTTACTGGGGTTATTGAAATCATCCATGTCCATGTTTTATTAAAGTATTTTCATGTATGTTTAAAGTCATTTTTACCCATTTTTGACTTTTTGAGTTTTACTACATGGAATGTAAGGAATCTTTCTTTTGTTTACGTTACGAGGTACTTTTTTTGACTTTTCTGGAAAAAGTACAAGAAGAATGTTTTTTTAACTTATACAGAATGAAAGGAGTTTTTATGGTTTTATAAAGACTTATTTTCATGAATCTTCCTCTAAAATATTTCATGACTATTTTCAACAAAATATCCTTCTTTTAAAATTGCATGACGTTTTGTGAAAAGAAATTTATTTTGAAGAAGAAAGGATATTTTCCTCAAGAATTCATTTCAAGTGTTTTATCAAAACCATTTTTCATATAAGATCACATTATTTCATATGTGTATGTTTCAAGTATAATGTCTCTATTATTTACATGGTTTCTCTTTTCTTATTATGAAATGATATCCATTTATTTTATATGGATTATGTGATGATGGGATGATGTTTATGAAACCCATTTTATTTATTGGGTTATTATGAATGATGTATGTTTATTTTGTGGCACAAGTAAGAATGATTTCATTATAAAATGGGTGGGACCTATATCTCCCTCCAATTCATTGGGTAAAGATTTATATCTCATGAGATAGACATGGCTGAAACGGAAGGTTAAACTGGTTCAGTAATATAGGACTGGAACGAGAGGTGAACTCGATTCAGAAAGGGACTTTGTCCACTAAGATGGTCTTGGTAGCAATGCCTTGGCTACTATGGAAATAATATCATGTGATTAACGTTTCTCCATAATTACAAGTTTTATTTACAAGCTATTTTATCATTATTGATGCTCTATTTTGATCTATGCCTTACGTAGTTCCATGTTTTATGTCATTGCACAAGATTTCTATGTTTAAACGTTATGTACATGTTTTTATGTTCAAATGTATATGGTTTGGTTAATTTTCTCCATGCTTACCCTTACTGAGCATTTGAGATCACCCTTTTTATGTTTTCTTTTCCCCAGGATATAAATAAAGGTTTTAGGTAAGAAAAAAAGGGGAAGATCTTTATGCGAGATGTTGAAGATCTTTCACCACGATTAGAAGATTACGTTCCAAGTTTCCAAAGACATTAAACTATTACGGTCCTTGTGTGTCTGTTTTTTTATGTACTAAGTATTCTGCAAAAGTAATGTAATGTCCATGTACGTCAAGCTTCGGGTCTCTACACAAAAGATAGTGGAGGCAGATCAAGTCAGGAGCCATGTTGAAACCAATCCAAGGAGATATAATGGTGGATAGGTGGAAACATATAAACGCGAACCCGAAAGTTTCAAGGTGTTTCTACCCTAGGTCTTGGGTTAGGTTATCAACCAATAGAAAATTCTCATGATCATACCATTTATTTTATTTCTGTCAGTTTCATGGTTTATTTTCTGTGGTTGTGTTTTCATGATCACAAAATTAATAAATTAAACGACCATGCAAGATGGAACTAAAATAAAACCATCTTATACCTAAATATTATTTTAGACATGGTTAATCAGTTAAATATATCCAAATTAATATTAACAAGCATGTAATAAAATATAATAAATTGTCAATTTACATATAAGGATAAAATCCCTCAAAAAATATTAAGTCGGTATAGCCTTCCATAATCTTGGTTAGAATCAAACCATAGTTCAGAGTGCTTGACCAACCCCAGTTGGGGTGCTTTCAATTATCGGGGAATTATAATTCAAGGTTTTGTGTTGACTAGACTTTGTTCACATCAAGGGTTGACTGCCACAGTAGGACTTGGTTTGACCAAGAGGCAAAGGTTGAATAAATCCAAAATAAAAGGATTTCAGGATTTGGGAGTCCACTCAGCGGATCAAGAAGCTGCAAGTTAATGCAGTTGGCATTTGGAATTCCTACCTAAAACCCTTCAAGTTTCCTGACCAACCCTATTTGGGGTAATGTGAAGGGAAATATGGATCCTTGCCACTAGAATATTCAGGAAGCAGAATATTCCAAAGTCAATGGAGAGGGATATTGGATTTCGATAAAATAGTGGGAGACTAATAAGTATTAATTTATTTATTTGTCTCAGTTTTGTAATAAAGTACTAAACCTTTTCTCATCTTAATCTTTAGAAACAGAAAGAAAAATGACTTCAAACATATCATTGTAAACCATACTTGAGAAGGAAAACCTTATCACTGGTGACAATTTCCAAGATTGGCAGAGGCATTTACGCATCATCCTTCGCCACAAAAGGAAATTGTATGTGCTGGAAGAGCCTATTCCAGTTGCGCTTGGAAAAGAGGCTAGTGATGAGGAAATGTATATCTTTGCGAAACACATGTATGATTCCACAGATGTCCAAGGTTTCATGCTATCGGCCATGTCCAATGAGCTCTTGAAGAAATATGAAAACATGGTTGTGTATAACATGATGTCTCACCTTAAGGATATCTACCAAGAGAAGGTGAGATAGGAGAGAAATGAGATCTCAAATGCTTTTTTGACAACTAATCTTGGAGATTCTGCGCCAGTTGGGCCTCATGTAGTCATGAATATTGGCTACATTGAACACCTGGACATATTAGGGATTAAATTCCCAGATGAGTTGCATACAGATTTCATCCTATCATCACTTCCCAAGACCTTCTGTAGCTTTATTGTCAACTAAAACATTAGCAACAATGAGAAGAGTCTATCGGATCTTCTGACCTTGATTCTCCAGATAGATAAGGACATGGGGTGTGACAAACTCGCAGTAATTACGGTGAATACGAAAATGAAGGAATAGGAAAGGGGCCAAAGAATTATAAACGAGTTGAAGCCCCTGAGCATCGTCTTTACAATAAGGGGAAGACCCAGAGGTACGACAAGGAATAGGAGACAGTATGTTTTTCATTTTGAAAGCAAGGCCACTAGAAGAGGAACTGCACCTAGAAGCGTGGGGATGCTAAAGGTGTGTTCATTATCGAGTGTAATATTTCTATTTCTACACATTGGGTATTAGATACAGCTTGTGGGGATCACATCTGTATTAAAATGCAGGAACCAAGTAGATTTAGAAATATTTTCATAGGAGAGGTGGAAATTCAAGCTGCCAATGGCGCAAGGATGGATGCATTGGATATTGGCGATTAACACCTCTCATTGTCGACTAGGATGATTTTGGTTTTTCATAACTATTATTATGTGCCTAATGTTACCAAGAACATAATTTATGTATCTTGTTTGGATATGGATGGATTTATTTTCATGTTTGGAAATAAGGGTTGTCTATTTTATAAGAACAAAGTATGATATGGTATGGCACATTTAAATAATGGTTTGTATGTTTTAAATTTTGAAAACCAAGTGTTGGAAATCGATAACAAAACAAACTCACATGACTCTTACACCACCCAGTTGTGGCATCACCGTCTCGGTCATGTAAACGAGAAGCACTAGACAAATCTCTACCAAGATGGTTTTTTAGACTCTACTGAGCTAAAACCACTTGATATATTTCACACATGTTTACAAGGTAAAATGTCCAGGCCTCCTTTCAGTGGATATGGTGAAAGGGCCACCGAGCTTCTAGTATTAGTGCACGTGGATGTATGTGGACCATTTCTAGTAGAAGCTAGAGGTGGATATTCTTACTTCATTACTTTTACTGATGATTTGAGTAGTTATGGATATGTCTACTTAATGAGGTATAAGTCAGAAGCCTTAGATAAATTTAAGTAATTAAAGAATGAAGTAGAGAATCAGCTAGGTAAGAAGATAAATAAACATAGATCAGATCGAGGTGGAGAATATCTGAACCAAGAGTTCATCGATATTCTACGGGAGTCTTGGATTCTATCTCAGCTCACTCCTCCTTATACACCATAATGTAATGGTGTTAGTGAAAGAATGATCCACACCGTGTTGGACATGGTGAGGTTGATGATGAGTCATGCAGATCTTCCATTATCCTTTTGGGGATATGCATTACAAACAGCATCATACACATTAAACCGAGTACTAACTAAGGCGACAAATGGAATTTCATCCGAGTTATGGAATGGAAGGAAACCCACTTTGTCGCACACACATGTATGGGGATGCGAGGCATTTGTTAAGGCCTTCTCCGGAGACTAACTAGCACCCCGGTGCATGAGGTGTACCTTTATAGGATATCCCAAGGAAACGAAATGATATTACCTATATAACCCTTCAGACAAGAAAGTGATTGTCTCCAGAAAAGTCATCTTTCTTGAGAGGGAGCACATCCTGTAATGACCCAAAGTTTTTCAATGGAAATACCCTTCTTATATTTATGTCATAAAATAACATGAAAACAAAAAATAACGAACTACTAAGTGATAAGTGACCTTTAAAAATAAGTTTGTCACCTATATGTTTTGAATTTTGAAAATCTAACATACATGGTTGTGTTCAAGATTATTTTTGGAGTCCAATGAAACAAAAATAATTTTTGGTGAATAGTGACCTACCCTTATGAATAGTAACATACCCTTAAGAATAGTAATATGACCTTTATGAATAGTAAATCATCCAACATAAGAGTAACATTACCTATGAATAATAAACTAAAATTTAGACATGTTAGAAAGTGACAATTTGACCTTAGTAAACGTTTTGGTATTTTCTAAGTCATAAATAATTAATTATAATTAATTAATTAATTTAAAAGAATATTTATTTCCATATAATGTATTCATAAATTATTGAATCAATGTATTATAGTTTTTAGATAATTTTATAAGACCCTACGTAATTTTTGAAAGATCTATAAAATCAGCTTTAATATTAAAAACCGTTTTTAGGTAAATTATGATTTTGATTAAATATTAAATTAATAATATTTAAAAAATTATTTTTTAAAAATGGAATTCATTTTTGGATTCTACACGTCGAAAAATGGTTGGGGTAAATTTTTGAGATTTTTCTGAGACACTTGAGTTTTTGATGAATAGTAGAATCTGATAATTCACAATAAATGCTAAATAATATATTAATTGAGTCATCGATGATGTTATGTTGATGTAATCCCACTTGGTTTTGGATTACATTATAAAATTACTATTCTTGGTCGTTCAAGATTCACTATTCCTTGTCTTTTGGGGAAATAATAAACTAATCAATTTTATATTAAGGAAACCCCTCTCCCCTCCACTATAAAAGCCACCCTTCACTCCCTCTTTTCCTCACACCTCCCAAGATCCAAGACTTCTATAAAATCTTCCCAAACACCTTCCCTATCCCCTCCCCCACTTCCAAGAGCTGCTGGTATCATCAAAAGACCAAGATTAGGCCCTCAAGGAGGTTCTCAAGAGGAGGATTCTAGAGGTAATTTCCCTCCCTCTTCTCCTTTAATTTCCTTTCATGTTCAAGTTCCTTTCTTGATCTCTCCCCACCTATATTCATCCAAATTTTTTTGTAACTCCAGTATTATACATATAATGTATTTTTATGATTCTAATGGGATATTATATCACCCCACCCCCTTTCCCTCTTCCTTTGATTTTATTAAAGAGAACGTTGTTCATGAGGTGTTAAATTTATCACCTTAAAAAACGACATGCCCTGTTCTTCCATTTCTTCCTTCAGATCTGGTCATGAAACCATTTTTATGGTTGACCAAGAATATGTTTTATGTATTATGTCCTATTTAATGTTCTGGAACTATCTTATGAACATATTACTAAGTGATAAGTTAAAACAAGATTGTTGTGATCCAAAAACCGCTCAAATTAACCCAAATAATCATCATTTAATTATTATCTAATGATTCACCCACATGGAACTAATATAATTAATTATAAAATCATTAAATCTCTTTTAATATCATTAATAACATGTAATATAATTTCTGGATGTTTACTCATGTTCTACCTGAACTTCAATTTACGAATACAAGTGAACCACCCAAGAAAAACCATAAAAATGAACATCCCCGAACAATGTTTTTAATCTTTGTAAGTCATCCAAAGGAATATAATATGAAATAATGAAACCCGAATGAACCCTATTAATTTACACATGGTTCTGGATTGCTAATTAATTAATATAATGTCATTATACAGGACATTAAAGAGAAGTAAGTATTATGGTACAAGGTAAGGGGAAATTCTCGAACCCAACTTTCATCCTTCAGGTTCTGCCTCTTTCACTCCATTTTTGCATATGGTTACTCCTCAAAGATCATTTTCTCATCATTGCCTTTACTTTTCTAGGATATACATGTTTTTCGCTAGTTTTTATGTCTATCAAATTTTTTTCCAAAATAACTCTTCCTTTAAGAACACCCTTTTTACTTCTCACACAAAGTGAACGGTTCTTGTAACATGTATGTTTTCCCTCTTTCTTTTGGGAACCCAAAGCTTATGAATATGTTATTATGAGATGAAACCCATTCCTTTTCATAGGTTCATTATTTTAATTTATGTTATATTTTTATTGTGTCAAGCATGATAAATGATAATGTTATGATGTGACGGGTGTGCCCGAAATTATATAGCGCAATATGAATGTTTAAATGTGACGGGTGCGCCCAGAATTATACAGCACTCCAATGCATTGGGTAAAGTGATGAATCTGATGAGTAAATGTGAAATGATGTGTGAACAATATTCTTGCTTGGTTAAACAGTATTTTTGGTAGTTAACCACTAAGACATGATGTTTCATTTTTATGCATTGCCACAGTTCAAGTCTGTTATTTATGCTCCTCTCATGTTCATGATCTATTGTAAATGTTATGATTATGCTCACCCCATGATATATTATTCCTATCTATCCTCTTACTAGGCTTATAGATCACCCCTTTGATGTATATCCTCAGGTGGCTACATGTACTAAGGAGAGGAAAATTTCCACAAAGAAGCTAGTGAATAAGAAGTTAAATAAATGTTTATGGTTGATGTTGTATTTGTTATGTGTGGTCCTAATTTTCCCAAGACACTAAACCTTTGGATCCTCTATGTGTGATACTATTATGTTGTTTATCTTTGAAATGAAGTAATAGTAATTTAAGAAAAGTTCATGAAGCTATACATCCTCAAGAAATATAATGGGAGAAAGATTGACTTTAACGAAGTTGATGCTAAAGATACACAGGAGTTGGTACAGGAACAAGTTCGACAGGTCCCCATGGAAGAGGTTCTAGAAAAACAAGTACTGCGTAAGAGCTCAAAAGAGGTAAGGGAACCCGTGATATTTGGTTTCCTAGTCACTGAAGATGGTGAATCATTATTGTTGGACAATGATGAACCTCTCACTAAAAAGAAAGCAGTGGAAAGCTCAGAAGTTGCAAGATGGATAGAAGCTATAAATTCTGAGATGGATTCCATGTATCAGAACCAAGTCTGGGATCTAGTCGATGAGCCAGTTGATGTAAATCCTGTTGGATGAAAATGGGTATTCAAGAGAAAACTGGACATGGAAGGTCAATTTAGCAGCTATAAAGAAACGCTAGTGGCTAAAGGATTCAGACAGTGTCAAGGATTTGACTATGATGAAACCTTCCCGCCAGTTGCCATATTTAAATCCATAAGAATCATACTTGCCATAGCAGCTTACCATGACTATGAGATTTGGAAGATGGATGTCAAAATGGCATTCCTTAACAGGAACCTTTAAGAATATGTCTATATGACACAACCAAAAGGGTTTGTGACACCAGGTGAAGCCAAACGGGTTTACAAATTGTAGAAATCCATTTATGGATTAAAGCAAGCATCTAGGTCATGGAACATTTTATTTGATGAATCCCTAAAAGAATTTGGTTTCATTATTAATGAATGTGATCCATGTGTTTATAAGCGGTTTAATGGGAATGTGATCGTTATCCTAGTAGTATATGTTGATGACATATTGCTTATTGGAAACGACGTACTAGTCTTACAATCAGTTAAGGACTGGTTGAACAAGTGCTTCTCCATGAAGGAATTGGGTGAAGCAGCCTACATTCTAGGGATCAAGATCATTTGTGATAGATCCAAGAGGCTGCATGGACTAAGTTAGGGTATATACATTGACCAAATACTAAAGAGATTTAGTATGGAACAATCTAATAGGGGATTGGTTACAGTGTCACATGGCTTACATCTTCCTAAGAAAATGATTCCCCAAACACAACAGGAGAAAGATATAATGAGTAATATCTCATACGCTTCGGCTATAGGATCCATCATGTATGCCATGTTATGTACCAGGCTTGATTTTTCCTCTGCACTGAACATGGTAGGAAGATATCAAGCAGATCCAGGAGAGCAGCATTGGACTACTGTTAAGACTATCCTTAAGTGTCTGAGAATAACTAAGGATATGTTCCTAGTTTACGGAGGAGACGAGGAGCTTGTCATCAGAGGGTATGCAGATGCTGGTTTTCAGACAGATTAGTATAATCTAAAGTTGTAATCTGGATATGTTTTTTGTCTCAATGCACTACCACAAAACTGGGCAAGGCCAGCGCCACCCCTTTATCAGCGTTAACGAAAAAGGGCTGATAAAGGGTACCTTTATCAGCACTAAAAAAGCACTGATAAACGTACCCCTTTATTAGCACTTTTTTTAGCGCTCATAAAGGGACCCCCTTTATCAGCGCTTTTTTTAGCGCTCATAAAGGGGGGGGCCTTTATCAGCGCTTTTTTAAAAAGTCCTCATAAAGGGTTCTATTTCAAATAAATTAATTAAAAATAATATAGTAATATATAAATATATCAATATAGTTATATTGATATAAATATAATATATAATTTTTAAATATATTTTAGATAAGTATAAATATTCATTTACACTTATTATACTAAATATATAAGATATTTAGTGAAAATGGATTATAAAAAAATTAAAAAAATATTTTTAATTAATAATTTCCTAATTATTATGGAGTAATAGTCATTTAATAACAATTTGAAGACTAAAAAAATAAAAAATAAATAAATAAAAGATCCAAAATATGTTGAAAAGACAACTCAAACTTCAAACGACCAAAACTTTTGATCCGGGTGTCCGTTTGAGCTCTACCACATATCAAATCAAAGCCAGCGATGAGCTCTACGTCACTGTGATCGGGGGGACAATGGTCAGGGTTTATTAGAGGCTAAAAGAGGCTAGAAGGCCTCCAAATCTGAGATTTTAGTCGGGGTACCCCGATTTTTTAACATTTTGTGGATTTTCAACCTCGTTTAAGGGGGTATTATTGGCTTTTTTTGGTGGGGACTGAATTTATTCCAAGGTATTACATTCATATTAATATTATGTAATTCAAATTTTATTGTTTTTTATAATTCATTGCTATTTATAATCACATATATAACTATACATACATATTGTTTATATATTCACACATAAAAATTAAATTTTTTAAATAAATAATTTAACATATTTACATATAAAATATATTAGATTTATCTAAATAATAACTAATATCAATTTTATTTAAAATACCAATATATTAATATTTATTTTACTATATATTAATATAACTATGTATATATTAATATAACTATATATATATATATATTAATATAATTATATATATATATAAATATAACTATAAATGTATATATTAATATAACTATATATATTAATATAAATATATATTACTATATGAATAAATATAACTAAATATATATATAAATAAATAGATATATCATAAATAAGAGAACAAATCAATATAGGGGAGTGGTAAAGGCTTTAGGTGCGCAGGGGGGAGGTCTCGAGATCAAATATGGATAGAGGAAGAGGCGTGCGTGCAAGGGTTATTTAGGGAGGCTAGCATGGATAAAGGGTGTAGGCGGTGTGTGCGGGTGCTGGAGGTGTGGGAATGCACTGATAAAGGGGGGTTCAAGTGCTGTAAAAATCCCCCCTGAGATTGGCAGTACTTTTTTTATTTTTTTTATTTTTTTATCAGTGCTAAAAAAAGCGTTGATAAAAGGGGTCTTTATCAGAGCTATTTGGAGTGCAGATAAACGGGACCCCCTATCTTTTCTAGCATTAATAGAGATTTTTTAGCACTATTAAAGGCCTTTTTAGCGCTGTTAAAAGTCGTATTTGTAGTAGTGATGGTGGAGTTGTGAGCTGAAAGAGTTCAAAGCAGCCAGTTGTCGTTGATTCTACAGCGGAGTCTGAATATATAGCAGCTTCTGATGCATCCATGGAAGTCTTCTGGATTCAGAACTTTTTCGAGGAGCTTGATGTGGTGCCTAGCAGTAAAGACCTTGTCACATTGTATTATGATAATACTACAGCGGTGGCTCTTGCAAAAGAACCAAGGTCACATCAACGGACAAAGAACATACTCTAAAAGTATCACCTCTTGAGGGATTTATATCATAGGGGTGATGTTACAGTGAGAAGAGTGTCTACAGAATAGAACATGGTGGACCCATGACTAAGGCCTATCTCAACAGAAGAATGAATATCATGTGAGAGAATGCGGGTTAAGAGTTGTTAGCAGTTGGCTCTAGTCCAAGTGGGATCCTGTTGGAGTGGGTGTCCTAGAACCAACTACTTTGTTCTTGATTCATTAAATAATCATCTTATCAAATCTTGATTATTCTTCTGCATGACAATGCATGTGATAATGTCCCAACGATATTTGTTGCATTAAAGGGTCATACTGGATCCTAGTTATGATGAGAACCCAGAAATGCCATAACACTGTTCTTGAATATATGTTCTATGGTCGGATAATGTTATTTGAGGGACACAAATAATACAAGCCATTAGGGGTGAGGACTCATAAAACTTTGTGGCTCCTTCTCATGTTGTGCGCCCTTGGTAATATCTAGGAGGGTATTATGAGAACAAGATCTGACAGTAGGAAATTCACATTTCATAGTGTCATTGGATGTACCTATCTGCGGACGTGTGTATTGGTCCTTAGACTTTGAGATTATTATTAATGGGTATTAAAACTCACACACATAGATGTATCGACGAAAACTGTGATGAAACACTGTTCCCAACAAAGTAGGATATGTTGGGTGCGTCAAGAGTAATACTGCATTAATAGATAATGCAAGAAAGGATTTGTCCCTTGTGTTCCATAACAGAAGTAGATATCTCAGGCCCTTTTATGGAATTGATATAGCCTAAGTAAATCCATGTCCATGGTAAGTAATGGGCAAGTTCAATTCTGGAAAGTCAAAGAATGAATAATCGAGCACATGGTTTGATGGCACTATCATGCAACCCACTTGATTAGAGATATCGAGACAAAGGGATTATATTACACGGTAAGTGTTTGTATGAGGTGACACATCATTGCGGCGTTAACTTCTTTCTCTATGGGTGCCTTGGCGTGTTGCTAGATGTTAATCTTGGACTTTAGGTCGGCTCCGCCTAATGCCACTGAGAAAGAGTCCTAAAGGGTCACACAATAAGTGTGTCCATGTCTCTCTGTTAAATATTAATTTAACAAGTTAAATAAATATTATTCTTGAATGTGATTTAATAATTATTTAAGGATCTCAGGTCGCATTTATTTCGACACTAGTTATTCGAGAGAATATATTGTGGATGAAATAATATTTATTAGCCAGTAATGCAGTCACATGTATTTAAGAAATAAATAGCCATTACTCAAGGACTAATAAATGTTGTGGAGGAAATAAAGAAAAATGGAAAATAAAATTACACGTCGTGTATATTAAATATACACGCCCTGTAGTTTTATGGAAAACGAGTACACGCCATGTATTAATGATTAAACGACGTGTAGTTTTTCCAATCGGTATTTTGAGGATATAATATTGTTTTATTAAATGATATTTATTATAATCAGTGTGGGAACATGTGAAGGAATTAATAATTCTACATGGGGGTTTTCAATAAGAGTTAATGAGATAAATAAAATGTGTAATGCGTTTATTTATTGTCATAACTCTATAACCACAAACCCTATTATAAATATACTCACAACCCCAACACTTTTCCACAAACAATCATTGTGAACAATAATTCTGGAGATTTATTTCAAGGCTGAAAGAACTACTTCCTCCAAGAACGCTCTCAAGACTGAGAGAGATCCTCCTCCATCCGATCAAGGTGATCAAAGGTGAACATCGAAAACGAAGGTTCTTCCATGCTGGAACATGGAGATCCCTTCAGCGACATCCAGAGATACATTGAACACATGTGGATCACCACTAGAGGAATCCTATACTTGGATTCTATGACACAACGACGGATCACAAGATCGTGACCAGAGACATCAATGGGGAAATAATTCTACCAAGGTAATTCTTATGAATTAATTAAATTAATTATAACCAACATATGATGATCCTATCTCTATGGTTCTGGGACTCCCTCTTTTGTTTGTTGTTCTTCGTTCTATACCAAAGATCTGGCATTTTATATCATGATGGATCTCGGTTTGAACTTTGTTTAACGCTAAAATCAATGTTGGGAAAACCCACCATTGCGTTTCCACTGTGCCCAGAACCTACATTACCCCCTTGATACCATTTTGTAACAAACAAGCAGGGTCAAACTGACATATCACCAGAGAAATCCCACCACAAGGGGTCAATCAACCCAAAAATAGAAAAGTCGCATAAAAAACTGAAATGAGATAAAACAATAGAGTTTAATATGTAAGAAGAGTAAACATCCATGAGATATAAAACATTAATCTAAAATTATAAACCTTAAAATAAAACAAGATAAGATAATAGTTGAGTCTCTATGTGAGCATCCATTACCCCAAACATGTCTCACAAATAAGGTAATGGAAACCAAGAGAAATTGGTTAAGTATATGAAACCATTCCCTTTAACCGATTCATGAAAAATCACATCTAAAATTCCTAAATTAAATAAATATGGGTTTGAGAAAAAATCCCAATAGTATTTCACTAAAGAATATATACAAAGTCTAACACCATTCAACCAATAGTTCTATCTTTAAAAAATCCAGTTTGTAAAGAAATTTTATAAGAGAAAACATTTTCATA
>CAUJRU010000822.1:57339-297755 GCA_963277665.1 Viscum album
CACCAAATCAAGAAGTGAGGTGATTTATTCATTACTTACACTGAATCTATTAAGGATGAGGTTAAAAGTTTTTTATTACATTTATAACATTAAAATTATTTTATAATCATAATAACTCCTATAATTTTCTTTATTTCAATCAGACAGTTTAATCGGAACAATGTTCACGCATATGTACAACCTACCGTCTCTCTGAACTATGTATTTCATTTACAATTTCTATCATTCATATATTATTTAAAAAATATATGTAATAAATATATAGGATATTTATACCATGGTTATAATTATATAAATTATTAAATAACTACTAAAATAAAAATAAAAAAAATTAATAAATCAAAAACATATACGAAAAACAAAGTGGTTATTACCCAAAATGTATCTATATAGGAGAAATTTTAAAAATAGGTTGTCTTATGTAAAAATGAAATCATATATGGTATTATATAAATTAATATGGTTCATTAATAAATATTTAATAAAATAAATTTTTTTATACATGATTATTGAAGAGTACATTGGATTTCCAGACATATGGTAAGGGATTTCTATATCACTTTTATTTTCTATAATATATATTCCATGTTCACCACCTATTTATTACATGTGGTGGGTATAATTATAATGTATTTAATTTATGAATATTTTACTTATAGTTATATGGATTTAAATAAACATTTTGGAATATCTCCTTCACAGGTTGTACGGTTAAAATGTTGCTAAATTTTTAAGGGGGTTTTTTTTCTCATTTTTCATTCTTTTGGATGTATATTATGTTAAGAATCAATATTCATTCATGTTTTGTATTTAGATCCCATATTACATTAATTAATTAAATGGTTTTTACTTAATTTATTTTATGATTAATTTTATGTTAATCATCTATGGTTTTTATGATTCAATGATACTGAGGTTGTAAAAGTTTATTTATAGAATCCTGATTTTTATGATTATTCCTACATTGATGATATATTATGATCCATATCTCAATAATTATTATTTATTTTATTATTTATATATATTCATGATATTTTGATGTAATGGTAGTAGTTTTACAATCATTGGTAATTAATATAAATTTTAAAACGTTTTTAAAGAAAATCAGACTTCATTTCTATCGTGGGTTAGAAATCAATATTATTTCAAAACATGGTTTTATAAAAACATTTCAAAATTTATGTAAACCTTTTACAATTGATTTTTTAAAGCAATTTTTCCTATTTTTTCCTTTTTAATAAATTTTTTTCAAAGGAATTTTCAAGTAATTTTTCAATCAAGGATCATTTATAAATTATTTAAACTAAAAAAGAAATGATGGTTTAACATATAAAACATTCTAGGATGTACCCTCAATCATGAATAAAATTTCCTTTAAGATTCCTTTGTATGATTTCAAGGTTATTTTTACAAAAATTAATTTTCTAATATTCTTGAAGTTAATAGTATTTAATTTTTATCAATTTTTTATAAAAAAGTGTCTGAAAGGTGAAATTATATTTTCCATAATGTTTTAAAGAATATCTCAAAAAATATTTTTCATATTTTATTAAATACATTGGTGTTATTGATTCCTTACTAGGGATGAGATCTAAGAGTTATATTTATATTCTTTCTCAGAATGGGTTTTTTTTGTGTGAATGATTTTTATAAAAACCATTTTCTTCCATGGGTTATATGCTTAAAAACTAATTTCTCTTTCTTGGGTTACATAATTTTGAAAATTGTTTATTTAAATAGGTTATTATATGATGAAATTATTATAAAACTTATCTATTTTCTATAGGTTAAGATATTATAAAATGATCATGATACCCATTAAATTTCATTGGTTATGATAAGATGAAAGTTTTTGATAGTACAGAAAACATATTTATGATATATTTATGTGATGTGTGGGACCTATATCTTCCTATAAAGCACAAGGTAAAGACTTATATATCTCATGAGGTTAACATGGTTGTAATAGTGATTAATCTCTCTGCAGAAATACAAGGATAAAAAGAGGAGTGAACTTGGTATAGTAATATAAGTCTTAAATGGGGAGTGAACATGGTAATGTTAAGGAAATTAAATTCTAAGATGGACTTGTAAGTAATCCCTGGGCAATAAGGAAATCAGTTTATATGTTTATGTTTATAAAAACAATTCATGTATTATGCCAATGTTAGTCTCTCATGGCCCATGTTATATTATTACCTTATGATTTATGTATTATTCAATTCCATTATTTATTCCAGGACTCATTATTATGATATGTGATATTAATGGCATGGTTTTCAAATTTTAGGATCATGTTGTAAAGACCCGTAAAATTCAAGGGAAATTTTTTTCTTAATTTTCATTGTAATTTTACAAGAGCGCGGTTTCTGACGGCACCTGATTCTGAGGCCCGGTGTGCCCGGAATTAATTTCCGAAGTTTGGCTCGGGTACGTTCAGTGAACGAACGAGCGGGTTTTTCTAGCGTTTGAACCGGTGCCCGGAATTGAATTCTGAGGGCACCTATGAACTCTCAACGCCGATATTCGCTTAAGGAGACCTTTTCCAAGGTTGCGTTTTATGCGGGATGAAAGTTAGTTTTGGGAGAAATTAGGAGAAGTTAAATAAAATGTGGAACACAATTTATTTTTTTTAACCTTGTCGGTTATTTCCTCCCAAAGGGAGTTAGAGGTGGGACCCACATTCATGTAACCTCCCTTGTGAGGATTAAGTGTGGTGGGGCCCACATGAGCCCTAACTCTTCAACTTCCCTTAAACTCTCCAATAACTCCACTCTAATTAATTTTGACAACTTCTGTTATTAACTAAGATGAGTTACTTATTTTCAACTTTTAAAATTCAAAGAGGTTAGGATGTGTAAATAAAATAAGGCTTAGACTTATTTTATTTTGGTTAGTATCTTTTTCCACCTTGAGAGGATTGGGAAGCATTCTTCATCTTCTTCAACCTTGACGATGAACGCGAAGAACACTTAGGCTCCGACGAAGAATGCCATCACCATAAGAAGAGAAAGACGTGTCGTCTCTTCCCTTCTTCGCAGCCGGTGAGTTTCCGAAGATCGACGACGCCTCTTCATTCGATCTTCTTCCCATGTCAACGAAAGGAGACTCCACTTCCTCCTCGGGCTTTCTCCGTCAGTTTACAAAGCTTCTCCAGCGACGTTACCTCTTCGGACGCACCTCAACGTCAACGGAATCGACGTTTGATTTCCGCGATGCCCGACCTCTGCGACGCTTGTCTTCCGCGGCTTGTTGACGTGCTCCGCTCATGAAACCGAGGTAGGGGATTATTTGTTAATCTATTAAATTATTTCCGTTCTTTATTCTGGATGCCGAACTTCGTGGTTAATCGACTAAATGTTATCGTTTAACGAGAGGGGGTCGGACCGCACAAACACGGCCTAACCCCCTCCTTTGTTCATGATTGTTTCTTTGTGAATGGATCGGGATGGCGTGGTGCTGTCGCACCACGTGGGAATCACACGGCATGTATTGCATGGCGCCGTCGCGCCGCGCTGTGGAAAGAAATTCAAGAACGCGACGCTGTCATGCCGCGTTGAAGGAAATCGAAGGCGCCACGGCCGGAGCGGGGCCGCGACAGAGGGGCGCGGTGTCGTCGCACCGCGCCGGACATCATGGGTCGTGGCCGGTTTCGGGCCGCGGCGGAGCATGGTGACCGGCGGCCAGCCGGGCCGCCGGTGTCGGAGCCGGAAAGGGACCAGCCACTGCCGGTCCCGTTGAGGAGGAGCCGGCCGGAAATTGGGAAATCCGGGGGAATTAAATTCCCACGGCCAGCTTGAACGGCCCCCCATTATTGAGGGGGTGCCGCGGTTACACAAGGGGGGCAGGCGCCCCCCATTTTTTCAACAGCTCGGCTGAAGGCCGAGCTGGCAGCGCGCCCAGCGCGCTGCGCTGAGCCGGACCGGCGCCTGGCCGGTCCGCCAGGCCGAGTCGAGCCCAGCCGGGCCGGGCCGCGCCGGGCCGGTCCAGGGTGGGTCAAACTGGTTCGGGCCAGCCGGGGGGTCTCAGGCCGGGTCGGCCCGGGCCCGAAACCCCTGATACCGAACTGTTTGGGTTCAAATGCCTATAACTCGGGCTACGAACCTCCAAACGATGTTCCATTAGCGGCAATGCGATTCTTGGATCGAGACGGCCGTTTCATTATATCGCACTGAAGGTTTTGGAATACTTTGAGTTCGGCCGTGTTGGTTCGTACACGAAACCAACCGGGCCCTCAGAGCGGAAACACTCATATCTTGATCTATAGACGTCTGATTGATGTGTCGTCGACTTTGTTGAGTTCCACTTAGTGAGACGGATCTTTTGGCATACTCTGCCCGATGTTTGGACGCAGGTGGAGTACGGTCGAGTTGGTTTTGCCTTAAAACCAACCGGGCCCCTGGAATAAAAAAGCCAATAACTCTCAGACCGGGCGTCTGATTGACGCGCCGTCTGTTGCGTTGAGTTTCTGTTGACGATACAGAACTTTTGGATACATCAACTCTGGACTTTGTGACAGTTGATGTATCAGCCTCTCAGCTCGTGGAGCGGACCCTCCCGAACGAGCTTGTTGTGTGTGGGAACCCTAGAGCTGGCTGCGACTACTACTATGTCTGCGACGATGACTGTGCAGAGATCGTTAGTGGATTCGACGACGACGACGACGACTGTGCAGAGATCCTTAGTGGATTCGACGATGATGACTACACCACTCAGCGATCCTGTGTGGATCAGTGCTACTGATCCTGTGTGGGTCCGATCCTGTGTGGATCAGTGTCCTGTGTGGGTCCGATCCTGTGTGGTTCAGCGCTCAGCGGTCCTGTCTGAACCAGCGCCTACAGATCCTGTGTGGGTCCGATCCTGTGTGGGTCTTTGCGGGGGTTAGTACCTATCTATCCTTTGTGGGTCCGACGACTTAGATGGATCAGTGATCATCTCTATCGTTTTCGAAGATGTATACCTGTGTGAGCTGAATCTTGTTGCTTTCCTGTGTGGATTGTGTTGTGCTATCCTGTGTGGATTACGTTTTGCTTTCCTGTGTGGAATACGTATACTTTCCTATGTGGAATGAGTTGTACTTGGGTTCGGAGGTTGGAGAATATTGGAATTGATGACTTAGGTATATGTATGGTCATATACCTAAGTAGTGTCAGTTGATACTTCGTGATTGTATCTTTCCTTTGTGGTTTACCCTTTGTGGATTTTGGGAGACCTTCGGGGGTCTCGGGGTCCCTACAGAGTAGCTTATACTCACCCCTGCACGGGCTATGCCCGCACTACGTTGTGTTGGTTGCAGACGACGGACATCGTTGATCGTGGTTGAGGCTCGCAGAGCTGGACGGTACCTGGAGGTGGACCACTGGGCGGGACGTGCTCAGAGTAGACGACAGGACCCGAGGAGCAGAGGAGCTATCTGTACCCACCCTTCAGGTGGGATTTCTAGTGGACAGCTCGGTGTAGCGGCTTTTACTTTACAATTGCTATTTTCCCTTTCGAGTTGTACTTTAATTTTAGTTTGGGTTTGTATACTCACCCACTTACTTTTCTGCACTTACAGTTGTACTCTGTTTTTACTTAGTGTTTACTTTTCCGCTTGCTTACTCTGTGGTGCTTGTTTACTTTACAAAGGTAATGCATTCGCTTTTTACCAGGATTTACACCTTGGTGCTAGTCGCCATCCCCTGGCCTATGGAAGGCGGGCTTGGGGTAGTCACGGCACGGGCCCCGAGGAGGGGTCGTGACATATTAGTATCAGCGGAGTTCGGTTCTACCGCGAACTCTAATCTTTTCTATGTGAAGCAATAATGTTTAGCATATTGAGTGTGGTTATCGGTCCAGGGAGTCCAGTGTTGGCGCGGTGGCCGACGTATCCGTACACCAGGACCCTGACTTCTGATTTCCGACTTAATTCACGAAAACATTGATTGCATGTGTGTTTCAAGTTTTCTTTGTGATTTCTTTGTATCTTCTCACCAGGTATACTGTTCTGACTATGGCGCACCTCTTTCCTTTTCAGTATGGCCCCACGACGGCAGCCAGCTAGGGATCCAAGAGTCGAGCATGACAACAACCCACCGAGCGACGAGGCCTCCGGCAGGTCCCTTTCTCAGCAGTGGCACCGGTGGTAGCACTACCCGCCGTACCGAGGAGCAGAAGACGGTTGAGGGACCACCGAGGCAGAGGCAGAGCGTCGGCCGTGGCGGTCCGCAGGGAGGAGGCGGACGAGGTAGAGGAGCTGGCCGAGCAGCAAGTGGTGGGCGACGCATTGAGGCTCTACCACCACCACCACGAGGAGGTCCACCCCGACCACAGGGAGCTGGCGGGCAGAGACAGGCACAGCTCCAGGAAGCGGAGGCCTACGACTACTGAGCGCCAGAGATGATTCGAGGTACTATCTGTGTCTATTCCACCCTTGCTGCAGTACTTATAGACATAGGAGCGAGTCACTCTTTCATAGCCGCTACCCTTGTTCGGAGCTCGGAGATTCCGACAGAGCCGTTGGCTCGATCCTTACGGCTAAAGACTCCTATGGGAGAAGACTCGATGATTACGCACTGGTGCCTGCAGTGTGAGCTTACTCTAGGAGGCGAGAGCTTCGACTGGGATCTTCTTGTAGCGGCGTCGAGGCCTTACGACGTCATCTTGGGCATGGATTGGTTATCTACGGTCCATGCACAAATTGACTGTTTTAGGCGCAAGGTGCGATGTGTATGCACCGACGGGAGTAGGTTCACCTTCAACGGCGAGAGGGGAGCCTTTGAAGCATAGGATGGACTTCCGCAGAGGAGAGGACAACCCATCACTCATCAGTTGGCTAGACTCATCTTAGGAGCAGTTGATGTGTTGAGTCCTGGTTTTCCTGCAGTGGTGGATTAGTTTGCGGACGTTTTTCCCGACGACGTTCCAGGGCTACCTCCACGTAGAGAGTTAGACTTTTATATTTACATGTACCCCAGGACAACCCCGATATCGACTCCAGCATATCGGATGGCCCCCGCTGATCTTCAAGATCTACGAGTACAGTTGGAGGACTTGAAAGGCAAGGGGTTCATCCGACCTAGTGTTTCACCCTGGGCTTCACCGATATTGTTCGCCAAGTAAGAGGACGGGAGATTGCGACTGTGTGTCAATTATCGTCGCATGAATCTAGTGACAGTGTGGAACAAATATCCGCTACCGAGTATTGATGACCTCTTTGATCAGCTCAAGGGAACATGCTGGTTCTCAAAGATAGACCTCAGGTCAGACTATCATCAACTCAGAGTTAGAGACGAGGACGTGCAGAAGACGGCCTTCAGATGTCGGTATGGCCACTATGAGTTCATGGATATGCCTTTCGGTGTAACCAATGCTTCCGCATTGTTCATGGCTCTCATTAACAGGATATTTCAGCCATACCTCGATCGATTTTTCGTGGTCTTCATCGACGACATTTTGATCTACTCGACGACTGAGGAGGAGCACGCTTACCACTTGTGGGTTGTACTAGACACACTCCGACAGCACCAGCTTTATGGTAAGCTCTCTAAGTGTCAGTTCTGGATACGTGAGGTCCACTTCTTGGGACACTTCATCTCTGAGGCGGGAGTTGCAGTGGATCCTGCGAAGATCGAGGCAGTGTTAGCTTGGGAGCCACCCAGGATCATGACGGAGTTTCGGAGTTTCTTGGGACTAGCTGGGTACTATCGGAGATTAGTGCCAGACTTCTCTAGAGTTGCGGCACCACTCTCAGCTTTGACGAAGACGGGGAAACCCTTCGTGTGGTCAGACAGATGTCAGCAGAGCTTCCAGGAGCTGAGACAGAGATTGACCGGCACACCTATCTTGAGGTTTCCTGAGGAGGGAGTAGGGTACGTAGTCTACTGCAATGCATCAGGGACCAGAATCATATGTGTTCTGATGTAGGATCGGGCAGTGATCTCCTATGGATCATGTCAGTTGAGGCCACATGAGCAGAACTAAGCTACCCATGATCTGGAGTTAGCAGGAGTGGTATTTGCTCTGAAGACATGGCAACACTATCTGATGGGTGAGCGCTTTACAGTCTTTTCTGATCATCAGAGTCTCAGGTACATCTTCTCGCAGAAGGACCTGAACCTGAGACAACAAAGATGGCTCGAGTTCCTCCAGGACTATGGCTTTGAGATAGTCTATACTCCTGGGAATGGGAACGTTGTAGCCGATTCCCTCAGCAGGAGGATGGGCATTCAGCTACTTGAGGAGGCGACGAAGCAGCTAGCCTTTTTACAGATATCCTTCGTGGATAGAGATGGGCCAGCCTTCCTTCAGACTCTCACAGTAATTCCTCCACTACTACAGCAGGTCAGAGAGGCACATCGTGGGGACACTGACTGTGAGACGCGGCGTGCACAGATATCCTCAGGATAGGCACCTGATGGTTTCTCCTTTGGAGAAGAGAATGACATCCTTTTAAGAGGATGTACCATGGTACCAGTCGCTTTACGGGAGGATGTTCTGAGAGAGTTTCACACTTCTCCTTTGGCGGTACATGCCAGAGTGGCGAAGATGTACCAGGATCTCAGACGACAGCACTGGTGTCCAGGCATGAAGAAGGCTGTAGCAGAGTTCGTTTCCCGATGCCTCAACTGCCAGCAGGTGAAGGCTGAGCACCAGGTACCAGCAGACTTGGTACAGCCCTTGGAGGTCCCGGAGTGGAAGTGGGACGGGATATCTATGGACTTTGTGACTTGATTTCCACGCACTTCCAGAGGTCACGACTCCATCTGGGTGATTGTCGACCGACTCACCATGTCAGCTCACTTCTTACCCATCAGAGAGCAGGGCTCAGTGGAGAGCTTGGGATGCCTTTACGTTCAAGAGATTGTGCTGCTTCATGGTGTGCCATAATCTATCTTCTCCGATAGAGATGCTCTCTTTTCTTACCGGCATTGGAAGGGGTTGTAGGAGGCGTTCGGGACGCAGCTACATTTGAGCACAGCCTTTCATCCTTAGACGGATGGTCAGACGGAGAGGACCATTTAGACTCTCGAGGACATGCTCCACACATGTTTCCTAGACTTTGGTCGTAGCTGGGAGGACCATCTATCCTTGGTGGAGTTTGTGTACAACAACAGCTACCACTCCACCATTGGGATGGCACCGTACGAGGCGTTGTACGGCCGACCTTGCAGATCTCCTTTGTGCTGGACAGACCCCGGAGAGTCGGCACTTGTGTGGCCGGAGATGGTCCAGGCCACAACAGAGAAGGTTCAGGTCATCCTAGAGCATATGAGGATAGCTCAGAACCAATAGAAGTCATACGCTGATAGGAGGTGGAGGCCACTAGAGTTCGAGGATGGCGACCACGTCTTCTTGCGTGTCTCACCTCGACGTGGATTATGGAGATTTGGCCAAGGCGGAAAGTTATCCCCGCGCTTCATCGGACCCTTCCAGGTCCTCAGCAGGATTGGCAAGGTGGCTTATCACCTGGCTCTACCACCTCAGTTGCACCAGGTGCACGACTTCTTCCATGTATCTCAGTTGAAGAGATATGTGCATGACCCGATGCACATCATTGACCATGGGGAGCTTGACGTTGACGATGGGGAGACTTTTACGGAGGTTCCGGTGGAGATTGAGGATCGACAGGAGTGGGTCCTACGTGGATGGTCGATTCCTCTAGTGCGCATCAGATGGCAGCACGGGAACCTCAAAGAGAGCACTTGGGAGCGGGAGGCTCAGATGTGTGCTCAGTACCCTCATTTGTTTCCCTAGTTTTGATGTATCTTTATGAGGACGTAAAGCCAAGAGGTGGGAGTAAAGTAAAGACCCATAAAAATCAAGGGAAATTTTTTTTTCTTAATTTTCATTGGAATTTTACAAGAGCGCGGTTTCTGATGGCACCTGATTCCGAGGCCCGGTGTGCCCAGAATCAATTTCCGAAGTTTGGTTCGGGTACGTTCAGTGAACGAATGAGCGGGTTTTTCAAACTTTTGTACCGGTGCCCAGAATCGAATTCTGAGGGCACCAATGAACTCGCAGCACCGATATTCGCTTAAGGAGACCTTTTCCGAGGTTGCGTTTTATACGGGATGAAGGTTAGTTTTGGGGGAAATTAGGAGAAGTTAAATAAATTGTGGAACACAATTTTTTTTAACCTTGTTGGTTATTTCCTCCCAAAGGGAGTTAGAGGTGGGACCCACATCCACATAACCTCCCTTGTGAGGATTAAGTGTGGTGGGGACCACACGATCCCTAACTCTTCAACTTCCCTTAAACTCCCCAATAACTCTACTCTAATTAATTTTGACAACATGTGTTATTAATTAAGATGAGTTACTAATTTTCAACTTTTGAAATTCAAAGATGTTAGGATGTGTAAATAAAATAAGGCTTAGACTTATTTTATTATGGTTAGTATCTTTTGCCACCTTGAGAGGATTGGGAAGCATTCTTCATCTTCTTCAACCTTGACGAAGAACACGAAGAACACTTAGGCTCCGACGAGAACGCCGTCACCATAAGAAGAGAAAGACGTGTCGTCTCTTCCCTTCTTCGCAGCTGGTGTGTTTCCGAAGATAGACGATGCCGCTTCTTTCGATCTTCTTCCCGTGTCAACGAAAGGAGACGCCGCTTCCTCCTCGGGCTTTCTCCGTCATCTTACAAAGGTTCTCCAGCGACGTTACCTCTTCGGACGCACCTCAACGTCAATGGAATCGACGTTCGATTTCCGCGACGCCCGACCTCCGCGACGCTTGTCTTCCGTGGCTTGTTGACATGCTCCGCTATTGAAACCGAGGTAGGGGATTATTTGTTAATCTATTAAATTATTTCCGTTCTTGATTCTGGCATGTCGAACTTCGTGGTTAATCGACTAAATGTTATCGTTTAACGAGAGGGGGCCAGACCGCACAAACACGGCCTAACCCCCTCCTTTGTTCATGATTGTTTCGTTGTGAATGGAACGGGATGGCGTTGTGTCATCACACCACGAGGGAATCACACGGAAGGTATTGCGCGGCGCCGTCGCGCCGCGCCGTGGAGAGAAATTCAAGAACGCGACGCCGTCACACCGCGTTGAAGGAAATTGAAGGCACCGCGGCCGGAGCGGGGCCACAGAGGAGGGGCACGGTGCCATCACACCGCGCCGGATGTCAAGGGCCGCGGCCGATTCTGGGCCATGGCAGAGCATGGTGACCGGCGGCCAGCCGGGCCGCCGGTGTCGGAGCCGGAAAGGGACCGGCCACCACCGGTCCTGTTGAGGAGGAGCCGGTCGGCCAGGTCGGGCCGACCGAAAATTGGGAAAGCCGGGGGAATTAAATTCCCCCGACCAGCATGAATGGCCAACCATTATTGAGGGGGGGTTACACAAGGGGGGCAGGCGCCCCCCATTTTTCCAACAGCTCGGCCGAAGGCCGAGCTGGCAGCACGCCCAGCGCGATGCGCTGCGCCGGTCCGGCGCCTGGCCAGTCGGCCAAGCCGGGCCGGGCCGCGTCGGGCCCGGCTGGGCCGCGCCGGGCCGGACCGGGGCGGGTCAACCCGGTTCGGGCTAGCCGGGGGGTCTCGGGCTGGGTCGGCCCGGGCTCGAAACCCCCGATACCGAACTGTTTGGGTTCAAATGCCCCTAACTCGGGCTACAAACCTCCAGATGACGCGCCGTCAGCGACGATGAGATTCTTGGATCGAGACAGTCGTTTCGGTATATCGCACTCAAGGTTTTGGAATACTTTGAGTTCGGCCGTGTTGGTTGGTACACGAAACCAACCGGGCCCTCGGAGCGGAAACACTCATATCTTGAGCTACGGACATCCCATTGACGTGTCGTCGACTTTGTTGAGTTCCTATTAGTGAGACGGATATTTTGGCATACTCCGCCCGAGGTTTGGACGCAGGTGGAGTATGATCAGGTTGCTTTTTCCTTAAAACCAACCGGGCCCCTGGAAAGAAAAAGCCAATAACTCTCAGACCGGGCGTCTGATTGACGCGTCGTCTGTTGCGTTGAGTTCCTGTTGAGGATACATAACTTTTGGATACATCAACTCTGGACTTTGTGACAATTGATGTATCAGCCTCTCGGCTCGTGGAGCGGACCCTCCCGAACGAGCTTGCTGTGTGCGGGAACCCTAGAGCTGGCTGTGACTGCTACTATGTCTGCGACGACGACTGCGCAAAGATCCATAGTGGATTCGGCAACGTCGACTACAGCACGCAGCGATCCTGTGTGGATCAGTGCTACCAATCCTGTGTGGGTCCGATCTTGTGTGGGTCAGCGCTCAGTGGTCCTGTGTGAACCAGCGCCTACAGATCCTTTGTGGGTCCGATCCTGTGTGGGTCTTTGCGGGGGTTAGTACCTATCGATCCTTTGTGGGTCTGACGACTTAGATGGATCAGTGATCATCTCTATCGTCTTCGAAGATGTATACCTGTGTGAGGTGAATCCTGTTGCTTTCCTATGTGGATTGTGTTGTGCTATCCGGTGTGGATTATGTTTTGCTTTCCTGTGTGGAATACGTATACTTTCCTGTGTGGACTGAGTTGTACTTGGGCTCTGAGGTTGGAGCGTATTGGAATTGATGACTTAGGTATATGTATGGGCATATACCTAAGCAGTGTCGGTCGATACTTCTTGATTGTATCTTTCCTTTGTGGATTTTGGGAGACCTTTGGGGGTCTCGGGGTCCCTACAGAGTAGTTTATACTCACCCCTGCACGGGCTATGCCCGCACTACGTTGTGTTGGTTGCAGACGACGGACAGCATTGATCGTGGTTGAGGCTCGCAGAGCTGGACGGTACCTAGAGGTGGACCACTGGGTGGGACATGCTCGGAGCGGACGACAGGACCCGAGGAGCAGAGGAGCTATCTGTACCCACCCTTCAGGTGGGATTTCTAGTGGATAGCTCGGTGTAGCGGCTTTTACTTTACAGTTGATGTTTTCCCTTTCGAGGTGAACTTTACATTCATTTTGGGTTTGTATACTAACCCACTTACTTTTCCGCACTTACAGTTGTCCTCTGTTTTTACTTAGTGTTTACTTTTCCGCTTGCTTACTCTGTGGTGCTTGTTTACTTTACAAAGGCAATGCCTTCCCTTTTTACTGGGATTTACACCTTGGTGCTAGTCGCCAGCCCCTGGCCTATGGAAGGCGGGCTTGGGGTAGTCACGGCACGGGCCCCGAGGACGGGTCCTGACAAATTGGTATCAGAGGAGTTCGGTTCTACCGCGAACTCTAATCTTTTCTATGTGAAGCAATAATGCTTAGCATATTGAGTGTGGTTATCAGTCCAGGGAGTCCAGTGTTGGTGCGGTGGCCGACGTATCCGTACACCAGGACCCTGACTTCTGATTTCTGACTTAATGCACGAAAACATTGATTGCATGTGTGTTTCAAGTTTTCTTTGTGATTACTTTGTATCAGCTCACCAGGTATACTGTTCTGACTGTGGTGCACCTGTTTCCTTTTCAGGATGGCCCCACGACGGCAGCCAGCTAGGGTTCCGAGAGTCGAGCGTGACGACATCCCACCGAGAGACGAGGCCTCCAGCAGGGACCTTTCTCAGCAGTGGCACCGGTGGTATCACTACCCGCCGTACCGAGGAGCAGCAGACGGTTGAGGGACCACCGAGGCAGAGGCAGAGGGTCGACCGTGGCAGTCCTCTTGGAGGAGGTGGATGAGGCAGAGGAGCTGGCCGAGCAGCAGGTGGTGGGAAACGCTTTGAGAGTCTACCACCACCACCACCAGGAGGTCCACCCCGACCACGGGGAGCTGGCGGGAAGAGACAGGCACGGCCTCAGGCAGCGGAGGCCTATGACCACGGAGCCCAAGAGATGATTCGAGGTACTATCTGTGTCTATTCCACCCTTGCTGCATTACTTATAGACACAGGAGCGAGTCACTCTTTCATAGTCGCTGCCCTTGTTCGGAGCTCGGAGATTCCGACAGAGCTGTTGGCTCGATCCTTACGGCTAGAGACTCCTATGGGAGCAGACTCGATGATTACGCACTGGTGCCAGAAGTGTGAGCTTACTCTAGGAGGCGAGAGATTCGGATGGGATCTTCTTGTAGCGGCGTCGAGGCCTTACGACGTCATCCTGGGCATGGATTGGTTATCTACGGTCCATGCACAGATTGACTGTTTTAGGTGCAAGGTGCGATGTGTACGCACCGACGGGAGCAGCTTCACCTTCAACGGCGAGAGGGGAGCCTTTGTAGCACAGGATGGACTTCCGCAGAGGAGAGGACAACCCATCACTCATCAGTTGGCTAGCCTCATCCTAGGAGCAGTTGACGTGCGGAGTCCTGGTTTTCCAATAGTGGTGGATCAGTTTGCGGACGTTTTTCCCGACGACGTTCCAGGCCTACCTCCTCATAGAGAGGTAGACTTTTATATTGACATGTACCCCGGGACACCCCCGATATCGACTCCAGCATATCGGATGGCCCCCGCCGAGCTTCAAGAGCTACGGGTACAGTTGGAGGACTTGCAAGGTAAGGGGTTCATCCGACCCCGTGTTTCACCCTGGGCTTCCCCGATATTGTTCGCCAAGAAGGAGGACGGGAGCTTGCGACTGTGTGTCGATTATCGTCGCCTGAACCAGGTGACAGTGAAGAAAAAATATCCACTACCGAGGATTGATGACCTCTTTGATCAGCTCAAGGGAGCACGGTGGTTATTGAAGATAGACCTCAGGTCAGACAATCATCAACTCAGAGTTAGAGACGAGGACGTGCAGAAGACGACCTTCAGATATTGGTATGGCCACTATGAGTTCTTGGTTATGCCTTTCGGTGTAACCAATGCTCCAGTAGTGTTCATGTCCCTCATTAACAGGATATTTCATCCATACCTAGATCGATTTGTCGTGGTCTTCATCGACGACATTTTGATCTACTCGACGACTGAGGAGGAGCACGCTTACCACTTGTGGGTTGTACTAGACAAACTCCGAGAGCACCATCTTTATGGTAAGCTCTCTAAGTGTCAGTTCTAGATACGTGAGGTCCACTTCTTGGGACACGTCATCTCTGAGGCGGGAGTAGCAGTTGATCCTACGAAGATCGAGACAGTGTTAGCTTGGGAGCCTCCCAGGAGCGTGACAGAGGTTCGGAATTTCTTAGGACTAGCTGGGTACTATCGGAGATTCGTGCCAGACTTCTCTAGAGTTGCGGAACCACTCTCATCTTTAAAGAAGAAGGGGAAACCCTTCGTGTGGTCAGACAGATGTCAGCAGAGCTTCCAGGAGCTGAGACAGAGATTGACCGACGCACCTATATTGAGGTTTCCTGAGGAGGTAGTAGGGTACGTAGTCTACTGACATGCATCAGGGACCGGACTCAGATGTGTTCTGATGCAGGAGCAGGAAGTGATTGCCTATGGATCACGTCATTTGAGGCCGCATGAGAATAACTACGCTCCCATGATCTGGAGTTAGCAGTAGTGGTCTTCGCTCTGAAGACATGGCGACACTATCTGATGGGCGAGCGCTTTACAGTCTTTTCTGATCATCAGAGTCTCAGGTACATCTTCTCGCAGAAGGACCTGAACCTGAGACAATGGCGATGGCTCGAGTTCCTCTAGGACTATGACTTTGAGATAATCTATTCTCATGGGAAGGGGAACGTAGTAGCAGATGCCCTCATCAGGAGGACGGGAATTCAGCTACTTGAGGAGGCGACGGAGCAGCTAGCCTCTTTGCAGATATCTTTCATGGATAGAGATGGAGCAACCTTCCTTCAGTATCTCATAGTAATTCCTCCACTACTACAGCAGGTCAGAGAGGCACAACGTGGGGACACTGACTGTGAGACACGGCGTGCACAGATATTCTCTGGACATGCACCTGATGGTTTCTCCTTTGGAGCAGAGCACGAAATCCTTTTCAGAGGACGTACCATGGTACCAGTCGCTTTACGGGAGGAGGTTCTGAGAGAGTTTCACAATTCTACTTTGGCGGTACATCCCAGAGTGGCGAAGATGTACAAGGATATCAGAAGACAGCACTGGTGGCCAGGCATGAAGAAGTCTGTAGTAGAGTTCGTTTCCCGATGCCTCACCTGCCAGCAGGTGAAGGCTGAGCACCAGGTACCAGCAGACTTGGTACATCCCTTGGAGGTCCCGGAGTGGAAGTGGGACGTGATATCTATGGACTTCGTGACTGGATTTCCACGCACTTCCAGAGGTCACGACTCCATCTGGGTGATTGTCGACCGACTCACCATGTCAGCTCACTTCTTACCCATCAGAGAGTAGGGATCAGTGGAGAGCTTGGGACGCCTTTACGTTTAGGAGATTGTGCGGCTTCACGGTGTTCCATCATCTATCGTATCCGATCGAGATGCTCGCTTTACTTCCCGGATTTGGAAGGGGTTGCAGGAGGCGTTCGGGACACAGCTACGTTTGAGCACAGCCTTTCATCCTCAGACGGATGGTCAGACAGAGAGGACCATTCAGACTCTCGAGGACATGCTCCGCGCATGTGTCCTCGACTTTGGTCGTAGCAGGGATGACCATCTACACTTGTTGGAGTTTGTCTACAACAACAGCTACAACTCCACCATCGGGATGGCACCGTACGAGGCGTTGTACGGCCGACCTTGCAGATCTCCTTTGTGCTGGACAGACCCTGGAGAGTCAGCACTTGTGGGGCCGAGATGGTCCAGGCCACGACAGAGAAGGTCCTGGTCATCCAGGAGCGGATTAGGACAGCTCAGAGCTGGCAGAAGTCATACACTGACAGGAATCGGAGGCCACTAGATTTCAAGGATGGCGACCACGTCTTCTTGCGTGTCTCACCTCGACGTGGATTACGAAGATTTGGCCGAGGCGGCAAGTTATCCCCACGCTTCATCGGACCCTTCCAGGTCCTCAGCAGGATTGGCGAGGTGGCTTATCGTCTGGATCTACCACCTCAGTTGCACCGAGTGCACGACTTCTTCCACGTAACTCAGCTGAGGAGATACGTGCATGACCCGACGCACATCATTGACCATGGGGAGATTGACATTGACGATGGGGAATCATTTACGGAGGTTACGGTAGAGATCGAGGATCGACAGGAGCGGGTCCTACGTGGATGGTCGATTCCTCTAGTGCATATCAGATGGATGCACGGGAACGTCCAGAAGAGCACTTGGGAGCGGGAGGCTTAGATGCGTGCTCAGTACCCTCATTTGTTTCCATAGTTTTGATGTATCTTTACGGGGACGTAAAGCCCTGAGGTGGGTGTAATGTAATGACCCGTAAAATTCAAGGGAATTTTTTTTTCTTAATTTTCTATGGAATTTTACAAGAGCGCGGTTTCTGACGGCACCTGATTCCGAGGCCCGGTGTGCCCGGAATCAATTTCCGAAGTTTGGCTCGGGTACATTCAGTGAACGAACGAGCGGGTTTTTCTAACTTTTGATCTGGTGCCCGGAATCGAATTCCGAGGGCACCGATGAACTCGTAGCGCCGATATTCACTTAAGGAGACCATTTCCAAGGTTGCATTTTATGCGGGATGAAAGTTAGTTTTGGGGGAAATTAAGAGAAGTTAAATAAATTGTGGAACAGAATTTATTTTTTTAACCTTGTTGGTTATTTCCTCCCAAAGGGAGTTAGAGGTGGGACCCACATCCACATAACCTCCCTTGTGAGTATTAAGTGTGGTGGGGCCCACATGAGCCCTAACTCTTCAACTTCCCTTAAACTCCCCAATAACTCCTCTCTAATTAATTTTGACAACTTCTATTATTAATGAAGATGAGTTACTTATTTACAACATTTGAAATTCAAAGAGGTTAGGATTTGTAAATAAAATAAGGCTTAGACTTATTTTATTTTGGTTAGTATCTTTTTCCACCTTGAGAGGATGGGGAAGCATTCTTCATCTTCTTCAACCTTGACGAAGAACGCGAAGTACACTTAGGCTTCGACGAAGAATGATGTCACCATAAGAAGAGAAATACATGTCGTCTCTTCCCTTCTTCACAACCAGTGTGTTTCCAAAGATCGACAACACCACTTCTTTCGATCTTCTTCCCGTGTCAAAGAAAGGAGACGCTGGTTCCTCCTCGGGCTTTCTCCGCCAGCTTACAAAGCTTCTCCAATGACCTTACCTCTTCGGACGCACGTCAACATCAATGGAATCGACGTTCGATTTCCGCGACGCCCGACCTCCGCGACGCTTTTCTTCTGCAGCTTGTTGACGTGCTTCGCTCTTGAAACCAAGGTAAGGGATTATTTTTTAATCTATTAAATTATTTCCATTCTTGATTCTGGCATGTCGAACTTCGTGGTTAATCGACTATATGTTATCGTTTAACGAGAGGGGGTTGGACCGCACAAACAAGGCCTAACCCCCTCCTTTGTTCATGACTGTTTCTTTGTGAATGGAACGGGATGGCGTGGTGCCGTCGCACCATGCGGGAATCACACGGCAGGTATTGCGCGGGGCCGTCGCGCCGCGCCGTGGAATGAAATTCAAGAACGCGACGCCGTCACGCCGCGTTGAAGGAAATAGAAGGCGCCGCGACCGGAGCAGGGCTGCGGCGGAGGGGCACGGTGTCGTCGCACCATGCCGAATGTCAAGGGCCACGGCCGGTTCCGGGCCGTGGCAGAGCATAGTGACCGACGGCCAGTTGGGCCGCCGGTGTCAGAGCCGGAAAGGGACCGGCCACTGTCGGTCCTATTGAGGAGGAGCCGACCGGCCAGGTTGGGCCGGCCGGAAATGGGGAAATCCGGGGGAATTAAATTCCCCCAGACAGCTTGAACGTCCCCCCATTATTGAGGGGGGCCGCAGTTACACAAGGGGGGCATTCGCCCCCCGTTTTTCCAACAGCTCGGCCGAAGGCGGAGCTGGCAGCGCGCCCAGCGCGCTGCGCTTAGCCGGACCGGCGCCTGGCTAGTCTGCCAGGCCGGGCCGGGCCGTGCCGGGCCGGGCCGACCCTGTCCGGGGCGGGTCGACCCAGTTCGGGCCAGCCGGGGGGGCCCGGGCCGGGTCGGCCCGGGCCCGAAACGCCCGATACTGAACTGTTTGTGTTCAAATGCCCATAACTCTGGCTACGGACCTCCAAACGACGCGTCGTCAGCGGAGATGAAATCCTTGGATCGAGATGGTCATTTTGGCATATCGCACTCAAGGTTTCGGAATACTTTGAGTTCGGCCGGGTTGGTTCGTACACGAAACCAACCTGGCCCTCGGAGCGGAAACGCTCATATCTTGAGCTACGAACGTCCGATTGACGTGCCGTCAACTTTGTTGAGTACCACATAGTGAGACGGATCTTTTGGAATACTCTGACCGAGGTTGGGACGCAGGTGGAGTACGGTCGGGTTGGTTTTGACTTAAAAACCAACCGGGCCCCTGGAACGAAAATGCCAATAACTCTCGGACCGGGCGTCCGATTGACGTGCGGTATGTTGCGTTGAGTTCCTGTTGACGATACGGAACTTTTGGATACATCAACTCTGGACTTAGTGACAGTTGATGTATCAGCCTCTCGGCTCGTGGAGAGGACCCTCCTGAACGAGCTTGCTGTGTGCGGGAACCCTAGATCTGGCTGCGACTGCTACTGTGTCTGTGACGACGATTGTGCAGAGATCTTTAGTGGATTCGACGAGGACAACTACAGCACTCAACGATCCTGTGTGGATCAGTGCTACTGATCATGTGTGGGTCAGATCCTGTGTGGGTCAGCACTCAGCGGTCCTGTGTGAACCAGCACCTACAGATCATGTGTGGGTCCGATCGTGTGTGGGTCTTTGTGGGGGTTAGTACCTATCGATCCTTTGTGGGTCCGAAGATTTAGATGGATCAGTGATCATCTCTATCATCTTCAAAGATGTATACTTGTGTGAGATGAATCCTGTTGCTTTCTTGTGTGGATTATGTTGTGTTATCCTGTGTGGATTACGTTTTGCTTTCCTGTGTGGAATACGTATACTTTCCTGTGTGGACTGAGTTGTACTTGGGCTCGGAGGTTGGAGCGTATTGGAATTGATGACTTAGGTATATGTATGGGCATATACCTAAACAGTTTCGGTTGATACTTCGTGAATGTATCTTTCATTTTTGGTTTACCCTTTGTGGATTTTGGGAGACCTTCGGGGGGTCTCGGGGTCCCTACTGAGTAGCTTATACTCACCCCTGCACAGGCTATGCCCGCACTACGTTGTGTTGGTTGGAGACGATGGACAGCGTTGATCGTGGTTGAGGCTCACAGAGCTGGACGGTACGTGGAGGTGGACCACTGGGCAGGACATGCTCAGAGCGGACGGTAGGACCCGAGGAGCAGAGGAGCTATCTGTACCCACCATTCAGGTGGGATTTCCAGTGGACATCTCAGTGTAGTGGCTTTTACTTTACAGTTGTTGTTTTCCCTTTCGAGATGTACTTTACTTTCAGTTTGGGTTTTCATACTGACCCACTTACTTTTCCGAACTTATAGTTGTACTCTGTTTTTACTTAGTGTTTACTTTTCCGCTTGCTTACTCTGTGGTGATTGTTTACTTTACAAAGGCAATGCCTTCCCTTTTTACCATGATTTACGCCTTGATGCTAGTTGCCAGCCCCCGGCCTATGGAAGGCGGGCCTGGTGTAGTCAAGGAATGGGCCCCGAGGACAGGTCGTGACACATGTTCTCAAGCCCTCATGTTCATATTATACACTAGTATCTCCATTCTTAAACTTAATGATCATCTGATATCCCATTTTAGTATGATTTATTTCCCAAGGTTATGAAGATAATTAATATGTATTATGTTTATAATAAGGGTTATAGTTATGAAGAACATAGTGGGATAATATGTTGTTCATTTGTGGGAAAGTGTTTTGTTTCCATGTTTCCAAAGAAACTAAAATAATATGGTCTTTAGGTATGAGTTTGTGTAATGAAATAAATATTCCGAAAAATGATGTAATTTGTATTCATTTTAATGTTGGGTCACAATTATTGGTATTAGATAAAAGATTTAGTATATAGCTGGAAACTAAGATGATGAAACCTTTTTAGATCCCTAAGGACATTTTTGAGGATAATTATTAATGTATAAGAAAATATAATGGAATTTAATTGATGTACATAGAGAGTGGTTTCCCAATAATTACATCCTTGTATGGGTACTAAAAGTTTATGTGTCTTTGGTAGAAATGTACCTACTAGTAACAGCCCCAAAAAACCGTATTTTTATAGAATCGATTGAGAACTAATTCACGAAAATTGTTCTTATAGAACACATGATTTGACACTCTTCGGGTATATTCTATGGAAATTCAAAAAATATTTATGAACCAACATGGAGGATTTAAATAGATGATGAATATTAATGAAATACAATAAACCTAAGGTGTTAATTAATAAAGATTATTTCATAATTTAGACATCATATAAGTTATTTTCTTGTTTATGGGGTTCCACACAATGATTATTTTTTCATACACCATGATTCTTTATTTTATTTGATGGATCGAACATGAATGAAATAAATTAGTGTTTTGTGTGATAGAAAATAAAATGATTTTCCTCCTAAGAGTGCAAATGTAAATAGAGATATAATAAAAAATATTATTTAAATCTATTCATTTATTTCTCAATATATGAATCATTATTGACTTCCACATTAGAAAAGGAGAGAACAAATTAAATTTTGTCCTTTATGAGGAATAGTCAACCTTCCATCAGCGGGTCCTCTGATCCACTAGTTTCAGAATAATGGATCAGTACCACTAAAAATATATTTTATGTTCTTCGGTGTTTAGAATATGAAAATTCCATTTTGGGTATACAACATATGTAAAGAGAATAGTTCAATGGTGGAAACATAACAAGAATACGAGGCAACCTGGTAAAATTGAATCCATGTATTGAGATAAGAATATGAAATTATTTTCGAATAAGTACATTCCTTGTGTTCTTCATATGAATATTTAAAATGATTCATTTATGTTATTGAAAAAGGATGTTGAATCCACTGGTTCCTATGAGGCTTGTTTTACAAAAAATTCAAGGTATGACAATGTTATTATAATCCAAATTAAATTCAAGGGTGATCAATTATTTATTAGCATAAATCCATGCCTCAGAAGGGAATTAGGTGTAAGAGAAATAAGTATCTATGAAGAGATTGTGATTTGTGATATCAACTTTTAATGGATGTTGAAGTTATGTATCAATCTCTTTGTTATGAATAGAAATTTAAGATGGAGATCAAAGAGAAATATTATAACCATGTTGAGAAGAAGATGAGATTTCAATTTTGCTCAATGAGTCGAAAGCAGTATAGAGGAAAATATATTAATAGGAATAATAAATGTTTTGTGTGTAGAATGTATGGGCATCCAGTAATATATTGTTTATGTGATTGAAACAAGTTACCTAACATTTCATATAAAGATAAACCTGCACAAAAATCCACTTCCCCACTTCAGTGGTTCAAGTGTTAGGAGTATGGGCATTATAGTAACAAGATCCCAAACAGGAGGGTTATTGATGATGATTGGCATCAGAAAACCCTTAAGCTGATGGGACATGGGAAATCTCCAATGATCAATGTTTTTTATGAGGAGTGCAATAAAAACGTGATTAATGGTAATATTATGATCTAATCTAGGACTCTTAATGTATTATTTGACTTTGGATCTACCTATTATTTCAATTTTAAACAATATTATAAAGGTATCAAGATTCCACCCAAATGATTATATATATAATTTTTTTTCAAAAACATTAATGGTATGATGATCATATCTCATGTGTGTGATTAATCTTGAGTTTATGATAGTGGAAATTTAATTCCTTCAAATCATGTCATTATTCAACTAGTTAAATTTGATGTCATCGTAGGCATTGATTAGATTTCTATACACAAATCCCACAACTATTTTCATTGAAGGGATGTCATGTTTCATATTCTAAACTCTTCTATGATCATCAATCATTACAATGATAAGTATGATTTTTTGATGTAGATGACATCCAATGTATGGGTCTTAAATCCAATTGAAAAAAAATTATAGTAGTGGGTTTTGGGAAACTGGACATCAATGATATGCCTATTGTTCATAAATTTTATGATGTATTGGTGGATGAATCACCAAGTATTTCCCAAAAATTTATACTTTATTTCTAAATATAACTCATATATAATTACACCCCAATTTCAATGAATCCCTATGGAATGGAATTAAAAGAGATAAATGAATTGAAGAAGAAATGACAATAAAACCCTGACAGTGGATTCATATATACATGTGTACCACCATGGGATGAGACTGCTATTTTTTCAATAAGAAAGGTATATCAAAGTGAATCTACATTTCTTATCTGGCATTGAATTGAATAAAAATTAAGAACATGTATTTTGTTCCCCATATTGATTACTTGTTTGATCAACTATGAAAATCCCACTACATTTCAATGAATTTCATTTTTAATGGATATCATCAATTTATGTTTATGAATTAGGATATACCCAACACAACATTCCATAACTGGTATAGAAACTATGAATATAAAGTGATTCCATTTGGTCTTTATAATCCACCTGATATCATCATAGATTTATAGAATAGAGTCTTTAGAGATTAACCTAACTAGTTTGTGGTACTAAATATAGATTATACTCTTATCTATTAAAATAAAAATGAAGATCTTGGATATCATTTAAGAATTTTTCTAAATAAATTAAGGAATTAGAGAACATATGAAAATTTAACAATGAGTGAATTTTCGATGAAAAATTTGTCATTTTTTGCCTAGATAACATGAAGATAGGGTATATCATTAAATCCATCAATGAAAGAGGCTATAAAATGATAGATGATACCAACATAGATGAAAGAGATCCATAGTTTTAATAATTATCCGGATATTATTGCAGATATTTGGAGAATTTCCCATGCCCATCTAATCCTACGACTATGATAACTCAAGAAATGGTAAATGTTCTTATAGAAAAATTAATGTGAGGAAAATTTCAAGGAAATAATGAGAATATTAGTGAGAACACCTATCCTTAGATGGAATTTGATTTGGGGATGCATTTTTAATCTATAATAATGCATCCAAGAAGGTATTTGAATTGAATTTTTCTTAATTCCATGTTTATAGCCTATGCCTCCTGAAAATTAAACATCCATGAGAAAAATTACACAACTAATAACTTATAGTTGGCCACATTAAATTTCTCATTGATGATATAGAGGAATTATCATTATGGTTAAAAGTATTACATATATACCAATCAAATAAGATCAAATTATATATTTATAGTGAAAGAGTTAATCATGAACTAATGAAGAATGTTAGAGATTTTTAAAGATTAGGACATCTCAATACATTACCACCATGAGAAAGTGATCAAGGTTGACAATTAATTGATTCAAAAGGATCATATTAGCTTATCGATGATGAGGATCTCAAAAGTACAAATATTATTGGATTTGAAAATGAAAGATATGGAAATCTAGATGGAATGGGATAAATATTATCTTTCACAATTTAATGTTCAACCATATATCAATGTGAAGATTAAATAGGTTTATAAAAAAGATATGGAGATATAAAAAACAATTATAAATTTTCATAGGTATAATGTCTATCATAATAGAATTACAATGTTCAAGAACCTTTTGTGAGTACTATCTATAATAGACAGGAAGAAAAAGTTATTAGATAAAGCTCTTAATTATTCATTCTCAATTAAATATTGAAGAATAAATATTTAATGATATTTGAATTAATACTTATGGTAGGATGGAATAAAGAGGGATATCATAGATTTTGTTTATCGGTGGTTAGAATGAAAGAAAGTTAGTAATAAAAGAAAAAAATTTATGCTTTTGTTTCATCCACTACCATTACTAGAGTGAAAATGGGAGAACATCCACATTTATTTTTTCAGTATACTCTACAAAATATATAAAAGGAATAATCTTATATTAATCTTATTCAATCGCCTTACGAAGTCATCACACTTAATCGCTATCAGAGAATACTTCTCTTTAGATAATCATTCTTGGATATAAATTATGGAAGTTTTAAGGATGTACGGATTAATACATTCTATTATATCTGATATGGAGTTGATTTTCAGAATATAATATCACCCTCAAATAGATAGTCATTTTTCAATAACAAGTCAAACTATAATGGATTTGTTGATATGTTGTTCTTTAGATTTCAAAGGTGGGTTAGATCCAAACCATACTCTTGATGTTTTTTCATAAAACAATAAATTTGACTCAATATTTTATACGGATCCTTATGAATCCCCATATAAAATTAAATTTAGATCTTCAACATGAAATAATTATGCTGAAAAAATAATTCAATTAGGACTTCAGATAACTGAAGAAATTGTCAAGAAGGATAATGATATTCAACAATTTTTCAAGGAAGGTCAAAGTTAATAGAAATTTATGCCGATAAAGACCATTTTGATCCATAATTTTAATATTATGATAATATGTATCTAATAATTTCTACATGGAATATGGTTATGAGATTCTAGAGGAAATAGGAACTGAGCACTAGGTATATCAATCCCATTGAAATTTTTTATCAAATCAGGACGGAAGAATATACCATGGAACTTCCACCACAACTATTTCATGTTGTTGATGTGTTACATGTATATATATTATGTATGTAAATAACTGACTCTTAATTTTTACTAATCTAAGTGTCCATACCGCTGGAGCAAGATCTTTCTTTTGAGGAACAACGAATGGAGATTATGTATCATATATATGAAGCAAGACCACTCATCTAGTCAATGTTTTTTTTGGAGAAACAACAATTTTTAGGAATCTATTTGGGATCTTTAGGATATTATGAGGCATAGTAATCCTCATTTTTTTGTATCATAATGATGAATTTTGGGGGTGAAATTAATTGGGGGGTAGAATGTGACACCTTGAGTTTTTTTTAAATATTTTATTCAAATTAATTAAATTTAATTTGTGTATTTCTTTGAAAACAAATCTAGTATATGAATGGATCATATGATACACGATGTTTGTATTTCATTTTATGCTACATTGGTTTACACATTCATTATATACAATAGAGTGTTTTTATATAACAAAATTTTATTCTATAATTATTTAGACAAGTCAGTTTTAACATAGCAATTAAACATAATAATGTAAATAATAATAAATACTATTAAAATACTAATATTAGTGGTAATATATAAATAAAATATATCTGTAATGAAATATATAATTTTGGGTAAACACGTTATATATTGGGAAAATACTATTTTCTCTAAAGAATCAAGTATTTTTTGCGTATATGAACAATAATAAAATTAATTCTTGATATTATTAGAAATTTAATTTGATAAAATTAATTTATTTTACAATTTAGAATGTAAAAATTATCTTATTGTATATTTTTGGGATTTTTATGTAATATTTCAATTTTGGATGAATAGTGAAAAATATTGTTCTTTAATTAGAAACTACCATTACATTAAATTTATTTATAAAGTTATATTATATATTATATTGGTTTTAAACAATTACTATTTAAAACATAGATATTTTGATATAATTTAGCTCAATATAATAAATTTCACATTAAAATTGGATATAAAATCATTTCAGTCTTTTGAATATTTTCAGTTTAAAATCTGTTTTTCGTCCTGTCTATGAGATTAAATTTTAAATTAATTTCTACCACTTATTTTAAACAAATTTTGAAAAATGGATTCCATTTTTGGAATCTTATAAATCTATAATTTATAATAACTATAACTTCATTTATTAACATAGATATTAGGGAGAATAGTTAAAAATAATAAAGATGATTAAGAAAAAATGAGTTTACCGTGGGACTAAACATTATGATTTTGGGTTAAATAACAGACAAAATCACACACCACTGATTTTATAGAAATATATAAACTTTATATCTTTTATTATCAAGATATTACTATAATTGGATCTACACGAATTGGAATGAATATGGGCGGAATTCCCTCTTTTGAAAATTTACAAGATGAAACTCACCTACTGTATAAAAGGCCACCCTTGTCCTCCTCTATTCACACCTATCATGACCTTTGCATCATAAAATACATATCAAAATATCATCAAATATTACATCCTCTCATCTTATAATCCTTAAATTTGGTGAAAATACATCCAAGGGGTCCTTTCATACAAACAAAAATGAGATACCTAATTAAGTGGTAACATTCATCAATAGATGTGTTTAGTTTTATTTCATCTTGAAACCCATTTATTTATTTTTATATCATGAATATATAGTAAAAACACTATCATAAATATTATAATATGTTTTTATGTTATGGTTCTGACCTAAAAACACACAAACATTTTTGTAATGGGTTCTAAAATCATCGTTCAATTGTATGGTAGACTACCTCCTCGCGAAGCTATGTCATTCATTTTTCTGTTTCCACCTATCAAGATGGATAATATTGATGTACATAATATTGATATATATTATTTAAAATTTTATGATATAATTATGATTCTTATATTTTTATATCACACAAAACTTCATGATTTCCATTTTGACGGAATATGATAATGTTGTTCATATGTACGACAGACTACCACCTTGAAAAGTGATCTGATTCATTAAATCACTACATGGAATGTTTGAAATATGTGTTTAATAACCATATGTGATACATAGGAAATAAATTTTATTATATAATGATAATATCTCATATTATATTATTGCATTCAATCAAACAAAAAATGTTAACAATTTTCATGCGTACGTATGAACTACCATCTCCATGAAAGGTCTATTTCAATTCCTATTTCTATGCTTTATATATTTTTATAAATACTTATATATGAAATATAATATATATATATATATATATCATGGTTATCATTATAGATATTATTAAATAATTATTAATGTAATAAAAAATAAAATAAATCCAAACATTTATGAAAACTAAACCCGTTATCACACGAAACATATCTTTAATAAGGAATTATTAATTCATTGATAATAAATGATCATAATAAAATAAAATAATATATCATATAATGAAAATTAATATGTTTTTTTAATATGTTTATATAAATCATATATTTACTATAAAATAGTATTCATCATGTATAATTGAAGTCAAGACATAAGGAAATAGATTTCCATATTTTCCATGAGACACAGGTCATGTTCAGAACATATTTCTTGTATATGGTGTGTATACTGACCATGGAGGTATTTTATTATTATAATAATTTTATTTATTTGGATATACATATCCATTTTAGTATATTTATTTCATGTTTATTATAGTTAAATCTTGACCAAAGTGATAGGGTGGATTTTGTCTTAATTTACCTTCATTGAGATGTGCATTATTTTTTTCCCCAATATTATTTCATGGTGATTATTTACATTATATTTAACATGTAAAATAATAAATTTTTTCATCATCATGATATTTTATATTAGAATTTATTATTTAATGTCACCAAAGTGGTAAAATTTTATTTTAAAAATCTAATCATTTATCTGGATTTTCTATAATTATATATCCATTGATGAAATATTATGATGAATATCTAAATATTTAAAATGAATTATATTATAAAATAATAATTCATAATATAATCATGTAATGGTTCCATTTTTGCACTCAGTTTTTCATAATATAGTTAAGAACATGTTTTTATGTCAATATTACTTTATATATAAATTTAGTAGGAAATCTGTATTCTTTCAAAACAATATTTCATAAAAATATTTTCAAATGTTTTTTATTCTTTTCAAAATGATTTATTAAATTAATTTTTATCCATTGATTCCTTTAATATTTTTAATGTAATCTTCTTGTCATTTTTCAAATAAAAATCATTTATAAACTATTAAAAATGCAATAAGAATAATCATTTAATAGGTACAACATGTACAGATTTAACCACCATCATTAACTTCATTTACATTAAGAATCTATTCTATGTTTAAAAATGTTATTTTAAAAGAAAATGTGTTCCCTGGTATTTTTAAAATTCATTGCTTTTAACTTTTCATTCAAATAATAATGTTTTAAAAATGTTATTATGTTTTAGAAAGTGTTTTTCCAAGAGGAAAGGAAATTTTCCTCAAAGAATATTTTAAATGATGTTTAAAAAATATGTTCTATATAATACGTAATCCATTTGTGTTAAACATAACTTAATAAGACTATGATCCAAGGGTACCATTCATATTCAATTTTTAATGTTTTATGTTTTCATGGAATGATGTTTCTGAAACCTATTTCTCTTCTAAGTATTATATTATTATGAAATATATTTATATTTCACATGTCATTAGATTATGATGAGAAATTATTTTCATGGGTTATGATATGATGAAATGATTATGAAACCAGTGTATTTTCCATAGGTTAAGATATGAATATGTTTTTATGATACCCATTTCATTTTATTGGTTACAATATGACATCTATTTATTATCTTATAGAACAAATCTATATGATTTCAAAATGAAATGGGTGGGACCTATAAATCAATCTAATGGAATAGGTAATGTCTTGTATTTCTCATGAGATTGACATGGTTTGAATTAGGTGTGAACCCGATATAGTAATAGAGAGAAAAAATGAGGAGTGATCGTGCTATAGTAATACATGGCTAGAACAATGAGTGAATTTGATATAGTAAAAGAATTTTTATGCTATTATGACTATGGTAGTTTTCTTGGACTAATATTGATGTGATTTTATATTCTTATGTTTATGCCACAAATTCAAGTCTTATTCCATTGTTATTATCTCATGGATCATAAAATTTTATTCTAATATGATTCATGTCTTATAAACTATTGATATTTATGCCATGAATCATTATATTGATCATTGATATTAATGGTGTGGTTTTAAAATCATATTCTCATGTGCTCATACCATTATGCTCATGTTAGGCTTATATACTTTTCTTATACACACTTTCTAAGAATCTGAGCTCACCATTTCTTATATTTTCTTTCACTATATTATTAAGATATTTATTATGTATGATTCATCTCACAAATGTTATTATTATTAAGAATCTAGTGGGAAGTGACATAACCAGACCAGTGTTATGTTTTAAGGTTTCCATAGGAACTAAAATAATAAAGCCATCATGTATTTTTTTAATAAAATATTCAAAAATGTTATAATATCAATATTTTTTCATACTAGGGTTCTATATTATGGTTTAGTGTCATATGATTCATTATGAAGTACTGAGATATGTTTTTAGTTACACTATCTCATTTGAGGAAATTTTCTTATGGAGGATGGATACACCATTGGAATTGGGGAAAAAAGGATTCATTTTACCTTTCAATTACAAGGTAGTTTCCCCATGGTGAAAGGGTTGTACTATAGTCCTACACCAAGATTATTGGACTGGTCTGACCATATGATTTATATTGATCCATGGATCTTATAAAGAGGTTAGACTAGGGTACTTTATATTATATGATATTGTTCCATTATATGGTTCTAGGAAAAAACCTATCCACTATGGAATGGGTTAATGTTATAAAATTTGGTATTCTAAAAATACATTATGTTTAAAATCATAAAATTCATCAATGTATAGTTACTTTTTCCATTTCACTTTGAATAAAAGGATACTTGAGGGATTATTTTAGAGGCATTTGACACTTTTTTTATATTTATTCTTTGAATTCAAGATATTATTCATTACAGATATAATGTGTGTTTATTATTATTTTTAATTGGTTAGGTTTTCCACATTTGTATCCTTACATGTTATATAAATTGTTTTACATAGATTATCTTGGTGTTTTTATTGATTTTTGATGGGGGGTCTATAGTGGTATGTCTATAGTTATTATTAGTTCCTTGTGAGTGAGAATATTGGAAATCCATGTTTGTTATTATATTCAAAATCATAGAGAATTGAATGCCTTAGGGTAGGGTACTGATGAACATTATTTTTTTATAAATATCAATGATTATAATGATTTATTTTCTTTGGTGTATTTTGTAATTTTAATAATAAAAGATAAAAACTATAATAAATAATGACTCGGTTTAATGTTGTGATTTAATATAGCGATGATTTACCGAGGATGTATCTTGAAATTTTATAGATTGTGTCCTATTCAAATGATTTAATATTTATTATTCATTAGAATTATTGATATTATTTATTATTTTTAGAAACCATAAAGCTAGTAAATACAAAGATAACAATGAAATATACACATTAATTTAACTATCATTATTCTTTCAAAAAAATGTAATATCATATTATTTCTTGAATCATGTCTATAGATGAATCTTAGTTATTATTAACCACTGATGAAATATTTATATTTTGATAAAAAAATTATTAATGAATATGTTAATTCATGATTATTCTAAAATGGAAGTTTTCTAGAGATAATGGGTTTTCTCAAATCTCAGTCCTATTATTTATAGGCCTGTATGCCAGGATGTCATTGACTAGGTTTCCATTTAGAGTTTATTGTGCTGGAAATACCATTTTCCTATTTATATGCGCTGTACAATTATTGAAACATTCCATGATTTGATGTGTTTTATTTGGAAGGGATAGAATATATAGTTAATTTTGAGAGTGGGGATTTATTTTTTCTTATTCATTTAGATGGGGTAGATGGAACTAGTCGATAGTGTGTCATTCTTTCCTTCCAAAAAGTTTAAATAAGATTGTAAATTGGTTCAGGTTGAGAGACTATCTTACCCAATGTACATGATTCATGATGGGTTGTTATTGATGATTGGTTATATTGAAGTAAAATTTCTATTTGGTGTTGGGCTATTCATCACAGGTGAATCTTTTCCATTGGCATTTTAGGTGAATTACTAGAATTACTATAGTTTGGGAGTCCTAAATGAAATTACAAATAATCCTATGAGATAGGTTTTTATGGGAGATAAAATTAATGATTGTAATATCATTTTTTGCATGAAAAGGACCATATGTGGATATTGGGCTAGAAATTTAGAAATTGAAATATGAGTGATGAAATAATATTTTCTTATAATTAAATTGATTGATTCAATCCTAATTTTTAATTAGGCTTAAGGAGTGATTAGTAATTTTTTTTCATATTGAATATGGTTAATGTAATCTAATCATGATTCTTTTGTGCCATAATTAAGTATAGATACAATTACCATAGTGTTGGTGGCTTGGTGTCATGATTGTTGATAGTTATAGTTGAGTATAAGGCTTGGTAGTGTCCATTGGTTTTGTTTTTAACATTCATTCTCATTATATTTTATGAATTTGTACACTCTACCGCATTTTTAATGAAGGTTTATAACACTAATATCATTTTGGTATGGGTGTTTCTTAATAATATATTTTTTTCAATGTAACAACCCAACTAATTATATAAATGATTTATATATAGTAGTGTTGTATTATATAAACCAAATGTTTCACATGATACAATAAAAAAGATATTATATTGAATAAAATAATATATATTGAGAATAAATTTCCTAAGAATAATTTAAAGTGTTACAATGGGGAAAACAGAAAACAAAATAACTACAATATGATAATTTGGATATGCTCTATCCCCTAAAATGATATCAATCCAGAAAAATAGAGTATAAATGAAACATATTATATGTAATGTGATATTTAGTTTTAAAATGAAACTGTGAATAACCATGATATGAAACAGAATTTAATTAATCAGGAATAAAATAAGAGGTATTTATATAATTTAGTGAACCCATACGAGCATTAAAAATCCAATAGTTGGAATAGAAATTTGATATTTTTAATGGTAATCTAGCTATTAAAAAAATTTATGTAATTGAATAATGGGGTTAACCATAATGTTATCTAATGTAGTCAACCATAGATCCTAATACACATTTTCAATCTCCATGTGAAGGAGACAATCACCAAAAGATAATAAAATGAATCATGGGAGGAATTTCACCATCTAAAAGATATATAATCAAATATGTTTAATGAAATTATCAAAATCGATATAAAAAATGTACAATTTTTAAAAACAAATAAATACTTAGAAACATTCAACAACTAGAGAATATGATATAGATGAACAGATTGAAATACTAACAACATTGAACCCATGGTTCTATCTCAATGTGACCATATGTCACCAATATCCAATTAAATCATAAGGAAAAAACAAGGAGATATTTCATCAATAATATTCTATCAAATATACATGTTTCCTACAAATCCATGTTGATAGATTCTGAAATAAATATACACGGTGTGAAAAAAACAATCCTAGTTGTATACCACCATGAATCCACACAATATCAACCCATATATACAAATTAGTTCTTGTATAAAATGTATTTTCAAAATCATTTCAAAAGAAATCATTTTAAATATAAAATCATCATAAGTTATCCTTTTCAAAAAAACATGATATTTTTTTAAATGTTAATAAATATGAAATAACATACACGAATGTAGAAGAGGTAGAATACTATACAATATTTTCATGCATCAATGGCTATATCAAGTATGAAAACATGTATATATAATAAATATGTGTGTATTGTTTCAAAAATGAACCCAAGCGAAATCCACCATGGGAGGGTGTACACACTCAAGACACACAAAGTAAAACTAACTACAATAAGTGAATTCAAATCTCCAAGAACATAAATTTCCTGATAATGGTACCCACTAGAAATGATGGAATCACAATAACCTACCCTAGTAAAAGGATACTCAACTAATGTTCAAATATTTTTAGTTTTCCCCGATACCATATGTTCTTCCAATGTGATATATAAAATCGTTATGTTTCATGAAAAAAAATCACACAATTAATAAAACATTTTTTATATTTACACAAAAATAATTCAATTATTAAAAAAACTATTTCTAATTAAATCCCATAGTTTGGTATTCAATCAGTTTTAGATTTAATATTAAAAAAATCAATTTTTTATGAAATACCAATTTGAAAATATTTGTATTGTCATCAGTGATCACATCTCTCGACATGGATCCCAAAAAATAAAATTAATCATTCAAAAAATAATGGAGAATCACAATAACACAATAATTTAAAGGGATATACCATAGGATTAAGAAACATAACTCACTAATAGGGGAAATATACTTTTCTTCGAATTTGGAAATGAGAAATAGAGAGATCTGGTACTCATAAACAATGATTTATAAATAATAAAACAGTAAGAATAGAGTCATTTTTATCCTCCTTTTTAATAAATAAGAATGACCAATACCCTATCATGAAAAAATCTCCATATTTTTTTTATCCAGATCATGAGAAAAATTCATTTAATAGAGGGAAATCGTCTAAACATACACATTAAAAAAATTTCTATAAATTTATAACATTAGGATTTGTAACCTATTGAAGTTGAGATGACTATTTTGACTATTTCAAAATTCTAAATCAACTAACACCAGTACCTTATAGAATCCACCACATACGTAGTGGCTTCACCCATGAGTATGAAAATAGGGATTGACAATGGCATGGAGTAGATTCCAATGAAATATTGAACTCACCATGGTCACGTATGTAGTATATTGAACCATGTGTTAGAGAATAGGGAGTGACCATGGAATTGAGTAGATTCCAATGAAATTTTGAAATCACCATGGTCTTTACTATGAGGTATTGAGGAACATTTATCAATGAATATTATTAATCCTCCAACTATATTTCACCATAGATTATTCCTATTCACTAGGTGTTTCAACCCAACCAATATGACACATGATACTCATAGGTACACCATGACCCCCCCAAATTTGTGGTCCTACTAATTTTACATTAGAATATCTAATTTTTTTAATCCAAAATGTACGTATAAAAATTCTGAAACTAACGAGAAAAATTTAAGCAAAAAAGAAAACATAGCTTTGTCATGGATGGAATCATCTTGATCGTATCCCTAAAATATTATTTCCCGATAAGGTATCTTGTTAATGAATCTAAATTTTGATTACGTTTCTACTAAATCATCAAGTCCTCTTGCTCTTATTTCTCATGGGTTTTTTACCACACTTTCATCTCAATAAAACTAATGGGACCATCTTTCTTCATTACACATTATCATATTAGTTGATTTTTTTAATGAATCCTTTAATTCAAAATGGACCATGTTCAGTCATGAAATCCTCACACTTGATCATAGATGATGGTTTTGGATGATACTTATCCAATTTGGAACCACGATACACAACATGGATTTATGATAAATAAGAAGGCAATTCTAAAAAATAAGGCATCTTCCCGAGTCTCACTCTAATCCCAACATGAAGACATAATGAGGTGATAAATTTCTATACATCCATATATATATATATCCAAACCATGTGGAAAATATGAGGAAAACCAGATTATCTACCTCAAATTACAATTGGGAACAATATTTATTGGGATAAGAAATATAGCTCTTATGACTTATCTCTAATCATTTCAGGTCAATTCCACAAAATTTTTCATCTCCTGAACAATGATTATTCCAACCATGGGATGTCTTCCAATATATTCCAAATAAATATGAAATCTATGAGTCATGTCATACAGTTCTACATGTGGCACCATCCTGATGAAATCTTGAAAACTATTTTTGTTAAAAAAACCTAACATGTGAAGTTATTTGTCCCATGATCCACTAAAGGTAATAACTCATGCCTAAATCATATCTATAAAAATATGTATGTCTTACTCAGTATTACATATTTCTATGGATTAAATTTCATACTCAAATTCAACTATGAACCCATATTTTCTACAAACCACATGAGAAAAAGGGATGTGAAGTGAGGGTTTATATCTGAAATGATTTCCAATGGAACACTATGGAGTCCAAAAATATCCCACACATATATGTTCCTAAGGTCCTCCACCATCAATGATTCATTGATAAGTAATAAATTTTATGTGTTCACTCAATTTGTATCCTTATAACAATAATTTTGTAGTATCCCAATCAAAAATTTCATGGCTATCTCATCCCACTTCCATACTATAATATGATAGGGTTACAATAAACTAGTTAGATTTTGATATCACAATTCATTATAGGACATATAAATTAATGAGACCAATATTCCAGAATCTATCATCTCATTCATTTCCAACGATAGTGTTTTCTTAGGTCATGATACATCTTGGTAGCTCTATGCTTTAATGACAAATGAGTTGAGTCTCCATTATCCATTAATTACAATATCAAGTCTATTAGAGCAACCATCCAATCATGGATGTGAAAACCCCCATTGGGATGCTAAGACCACTCGATCGAGGTCTCCACAACCAAAATAATCCTACTAAAAAACTAAAAATACAAATACATAGCCTTTCTAAGTTAAATATGATCATCCCTAGATGATCCAAAATAAGAAAAACTATTAATTCATACAGGTTATCTCTCCCTTCATCAAAGTTCATCTTAACAAGAAATCTCATAAATAAATAATCATTCATTGATTCTTTTATTAGATGATTTAGGAATTCAAAATTCAAAGCGTCTATGACCACATGACCATTTTATGGGGTGTATGAAATATTATAATAATTTTTAAGAAGGTATGAAAACTATAATATTGGTCTAAAGTTCATATCATTTTAATTAAATATATACTTCAAACTCTTATGCTTTGAATACCCTTTTAACCACTCCTCAACGTGATAGTGGAACCATGTATTAAGATCATTCATCAGTATCTCAAAATAAGGTTCTTGAATGGGTATTTTTTATCTTCAGGGAATAATTAATGAGTGTTATATGATAAAACATGCTTTCCCCATATTGAAACACAATAGAAACTTGTAACCAAGGCATCATAGTAGACATCATATCCCTAATGTGACTCTAGAAGGGTCAATATTAGAGCTAATGTTAATCTAACTTTTAAATCATCAAAATATTTTTGTTAACTATATCATAAGTGATTTAAGATTAGATAAGTATTGAAAAAAACACCCATAATAACAAACTAATATTAAGAAACACCGAATCTCATTCGAATTTCTATGTTCCTTGTAAGACATAACCATATAAATATTTTTATCATCCACTAATAAAACCTTCTCAAAAATTACCTGGCCCCAAAATCTATCATAATAAATTTACAACTAAAATTTTTACATCTTCCCATACAGATTATTCCATTTTAGGATCCCATGGAAGATACTCAAATGATCATTAGGGTCATAGTCAATTATATAATAAATGATACTATCATTAACCAAAATACCATGAAATAATTCAGGAACTGATGGAATATTTTATTCATTAAAGTTATAAATACTACATGATAATTGTTAATTCAAAAAGAAATTACCAAATAATCATAAGTCCTATGCACATGATACACTTTGGTGATACCTCACAGTCAGTCTTGGGGTTCCCCTTCCTCAAACAGAGATATGAAACCACCTGATTCAACAAAATTATTTATTTTACACCATAACTACCACATTATTGATATTCACCCCACTTACTTTTCAATTCAAAAAATAATCTCTAGTTTTCTCTTAAAATCCTTGATGCTCTAATGAGTCTTTTTTCCCATCTATATCCATCTCTAACAAAGTATACCTTTTCTACAACCTCAATAAATGGGGTTGGGATATAAGACTCACCATATAATGAATATCATTTCTCTAAATCATTTTGAACATCTATTCCATATGATAGTCATTAAAAACATGCACTAGAGATAACTGTACCAATAAGAAAAAATGAGAATCATACGCCATGATAGAATGAGGTACTTACTATATTGTAATGATAACCCATAACTATTTAACATCCATGTGTCATAGGATAAAATTGTTGTTTTTTGGATTTTTTAATGTAGTCCAGGTGATATCATCATGGAATGTGTTTTGCAAAATATATTCCGAAAACATCCATCATATAACTTGAAGAATATATGTTAAAAAACATACATTGTAGTATTCCATAGTTTTAATGATTTGGAGAATAATCTCAATCCTTTCTCCCTGTTCTAAAGACTCTCATGGTACCCTAACACCATGAAATATGGGTGGCTTATACATAGGGAATCCTAAAGCATGGAATCCTTCCCATTTAGTTCACCATTGGTTACTTGTACTAAGGAATACATCTTTCGGTCGATTGTTTCCGAAAAAACCAATTCAATTAGAGGATTATTTATAGAGACTTTTCCATATATTCCCCTTTAGAATTTAGATATATTTTTGTTGAGGGAAACATTTTATATGAAATAAAAAGGAAGAAAAATCCATTAGAAACATATTTTATACCTTTATCCAAAATTAAATTTTACAAAAAAATCCAATAGGATATAACCATAAACATGGATTCCAGATAACCATTATATTCTACAGGAAACTCAAGGTTCATTTTTAAAGTGATATGGGGAGTCACACTACCATACCAACACATGATTTCTAAAGAAATAATATATAGTCTATCAATAACTCCAAGATTAAATAGGGAAACAAACAAGAATAATCCCATGATTTAAACAACAAAATTCATTTGATACCAAATTATAATTGACCAAACATTATTAACCCACAAATTTTCCCTACATGAATTTCCAATAAACATGGGAAGGAGATAAGAACCTATTTATCATATAATAAATTTTTTTAATGACTTCACCCTCTAAAATAAATATGATAAAATTGAAGTAATCAGAGTACATGAGAAGAAATCCAAAATAAATCAGATGTAAAAAAATTAAACCATAAAATAAACAAAAAAAAACAAGATAAATAGGTTTAGAAGAGAAAAATAAAATACCATAAACATGTAAACTAAAGAAACTAATCCCTCATACAGTGACCATAACTCATCACCATCCCAACCCATTGTGAGGAATGAAATATAGATATCCATCCTCTCTATGATGCTATTCTCTATACTTGTATCATAAAAAATCAAATATATATAAAAAAAGAGACATATACAGGGTGTGAGAAAAATGGTCCAAGTAGGATACCGCATTGAATATAAATAATTTCTATCCAAATGAATCTTTTTGTTACAATATAACACATGTTAAAAACACTTCATAAGAAATAATATTCTATATAAAATCATCAGTTGGGTTCATTTTCAAAACAAATTAAAATTTTTTTATAAGAAAATAAATATTTCATAATATATATAAAAAATGAATAATGATATGAATATACTAGGATTATAAGTAAAACATTCTATATAAATTGGGAAGAGGATTATATAAAATAAATATTCATGTAATGTACACACAACTCACAAAAGGGAAATCCCTTAAATGAGGGTATGTACAACTAATAAAATATTTAATATGTATTTAAAAAAAATATTCCTAAAAAACAATTTCCAATTGAGAAAATAATTGGGAGATTCCATCAAATACTTATTTCTAAAAAAAATATTTCTTTAAGGAAACTCTATTTTGAAAAACAAATACATAGTCATGAAAGATTATATTTCTCTCATGGATCTAAAAAAAGTTTCATTATTAACAATCAAAGGATAATCATTAGAAGATAAAACTTCTAATGCATATTCCATATTATAAGGACTTCTACCTCACTAACTATGGATATTATGATGTATTTGAATTTGATGAAATGAGACAAATAGATGTGTTCTTGGAAAGCGTGGATAGACAAAGAGAAAGAATAAGAATAAAGGAGTCACCATACGCACATTTATGGTAAAATATGAATGCACAACACCACTTCATAGAAAATTACAAATCTTACATTTGATCCAAAAGGGAGATAAAAAATCAATATAATAGTGGGGAATCTAGTAAAATGATGTATTAAACCCATCATATGTGTTTTACAAGGTTGGATTAGACACCCAAAAAATATAGATGGCCATTTGATAATTTTAAACATTTTGAAACAACTATCACCATTTACCGGTGGCTTATACCATAGCCATGGAGTCTTCAACAAAGAGACATACCATGGGGTATGGAAAGATTGGGGTAGAAAAACCAAATTCATTTCATACTTTTAAGGGAATAAACCACAGTGTTGGGGGTTCACTTTAGCTTTAATTGATTGGAAGACACCCAAGGCATTTCACCCTGGACTACACCCAAATCCTCATTATTTTATCCCTTTTAGTTTCATCAAGAAGTATCATAGAAAAACCATGGTATCCACCATGATCATAGTATATCCTATTTATAAAAAGTATAAAACAATTTTAATGAAAATATAGACCTCCAACACTTCTAGAATAATAAATAAGCAATATTAAGATCAAAATAAAAAACACATGTTTCCCAAATATCATCACTATAAACATGACTATTAGAACCGGAACCCCACCAATGTAATAATTAAAAAATACATAATTTTCTTATAAAAATAAAATATATTTAATTTATATACTGATATAAATAAATAAATGTTTTAAAAAAGCTAAAATATGTGTTTATATTTCCATAAAATATATATGAATTATTTTAATTTTTATGATAAATAAAATAATTTAAAACAATGTTTTTTGGTTCTAAAATATGTTTATAAATAAATATTATGTTCATTTAAAATAATATTTTTCTATGAGACTATATGTAATTTTTCCAAAGTTCATAAAATTAAACATATAATTGAAATATGTATCATTCAAATGAATGTGTATTTTATTAAAAAGATAATTTTCATATAATATGAAAATAAAATTCAAAATATAGATTTAATATTGGGAATTTATATAAATATAAATAGTTTGGGTGATTTTTTAGTGTATTTCAAAAAAATAGTAAAAATTTTAGTGAGTAGAGAAATATGAAAAAAATAATGTATTTAAAATTTTACGTTAAATACCTAAATAAACTACTCCTGGATGATGTAAGTAGTTATTTTAAAAAACTCACACAGATAAATTTATATATATAGTCATGTGATTCAACATGATTTTTTTCATGATTCTACAGAATTATATAACAAATATTATATCCCAAACTCCCCACTACTACCCTTATAAATGAAACCTCTCCCTACCCCTTCTCTTAACACATCCTTAGCCTTGTTTATGTGCCAAAATCTATCTGTTTCACTCCCCATACATTATTATCATGTTTTAGGAGTACATTTTGGTCAAAAAAACCATTCCATGGAGCATTATCAGGTGTCCTAAAGGGAGACATCCAATGGAGAACTTAAGACTCTCAATAAAGAGTTTTAATCATTTACCTCTTCATTATCCAAAAAGATCCCATTAAAGATGAAATAATTAATTATGTATAATAAATATACAAGATTTAATTTTGTTAATATAATATTAATTATCATACCTCTTGTAATTTTATTATAAAATAAAAATTATGGTGCTTTTTCCACCTCTACAAACAACAGTCTTCTTTTTATCAATCACCTTCAAGGGTGGTAATAGAAATAATATAATTGTTAAATATGATAATAATAAATATATTATAACTTATGTATCCTTAATTAAATGATAAATATTCCAAAAATTAATGGAAACCCAACAAGTTAATCGTAGTAAAAAAACCCACATAAATTAACAATTTTTATTGCACTAATACCTATCATCCGTGAATTATTGTTTTTCTGAATAAAATTTGATACTAATGACCATAAAAAGATATAGAAATATAAAAAATCCACAGAATTATCATTTTATACTTATGAAACCATTTAATAAATATCTTCTCTAATCATCCAAACGTGATGGGACCTTGGAACTATGAAACAAATAATCGTGGGACAATGAATAAAGACTATCTATCTCAATTGAATAAATATAAAATAACATATAGCCTTATAAAAAAAATATACTATAAAAATTACCCAAATAATGTTTTTAGGATATATAATGTGATTATTCAGTACATTAAGTGGATGTATAGAGAAAATTTTTAAAGGATTTAAGGGAACTATTTGAACCACCCTTCGTTCTTTAGGTCACACCATTATTTCTCTAAATAACATTTTCTATATATTTAATATTATGTAATGATTTTAAATTATTTAAAAATGTCTCTTAAAAATATAGTTATTTTATTCTGTATTACACTATATAATGTTATTTGAAAAAAATACTATTATTGATATATTTCTTAACACAAACTCCAAACATTAAGAGAATTGCGTTACACTATAGAAAAATTATTTAAATCTAACCATTATAACCTTGAAATTAAATATTATGTTATAGTAGTAATAAAAATATTATGAAAATTATTTATAATTGATTTATATAATTAAAATTTATTTATTAAAATATAATTAATATGTAATGAATTTTACAATAAAGATATTTTTTTCTTCAAACATATATATTTATAGAAGATTGTTTTAAATTACTTTTATATGAGAACATAATATCTATTTCTAGATGTTTTATAAATTTTATTTTATTAAATTTAAATAATTTTGGAAATGATAATTTAGATATTACCTTAGGGGGAATTTTTGGATTTTGCTGGAAATATTTATTTTATGTGAATAATGAAAATTCTGATTTTTGAAAAACTATCCTTTATATTCATTGAATCATGTAATTTATAAGTAAATTTACATATAGAATATTATAAATAAGAAAAATAATTCATACTTGAAAATAAATAATATAATTTCACAGTAATAATCATTATAATTTATTTTTGTCTAAAATATTTTTTGGGCTCAAAATGTTTTCTTCTGAAAATCATTTTTATATAAGTATTTGTGTTTATCATAATTATATAAAAAAAATATTATCTATGAATTCTGATAAATAAAAAATAAAATATATTTTCTATTAATTTCCTTAATATTCATGTAATAGATTTAAAAAAAATGTAATGGATGTAAATTCAACATTATACTTAAAAATGTGTTTATCTCAAAATGGTTTTCATTTCACCTTGTATACTTATTTTAGTGATAGTTTCCACCAATTTTAGAAATTAAATCTCATAAAACAGATTATAATTATTTTAATAATGTTAATAATTATAATTTAATAGGATCAAAAATATGATTCGTTATAATGAATTGTAAAAATTGAAGAATTTCATTACCACTATTAAGGGTAAAACATGTTTTCTAGGGTGGGTACGGGGGATGGGGGGTTAAGTAATAGATAATTTTTAAGGTGGAAAAAACATTTAGAAATCACATTTAAATGTCATTGTGTGAACATATATGATATCATATCTTAATATAAGTCTTTTTTATTTATTTTTTATGACTTTAATGTTAATATATTTTTATCATTTGAAAAATTAGATGTTTGTCCTCTCTCTCCCTTTCAAATAGACACAAAATTCCCTCCATCCACACACATAATAAACCTTATATATCAAAAAATAAATTCTCATATACCTTATTAATATCCACACATTGTTATATTGTTTCTTTTATCATAATACCACCCTTACAATGTGTAAGGTGTAAGATGAGCACCTTTGTCAAAAGAAGTGGTAAATCTCTTTATCAGGATATTTCTTTTTATTTATAACTATATCTCATTAAATTCTATGTTAACTATAATGATATATTATATTTATTATGTACCGTATTTTTATATGTTATTATATAAATGTGAAACTTTGGTTTATCTCATTCTCCATAAAATTGTAAATAAAAGCATTGTTTTTGCATACATGTAGACAACATCCTTAAAACCGATGAATTATTTTTATTTATCACTAAAATTAATGTATTGTTTTTGTGATGGATATAATTTTTTAATGTATTATTTATGAAATAATTATAATTCTTTAAATATAATATCATTTAAATTCTAACCCTTACAATCATTAAAAAATGACAACATCGGTGAGACGTACGTGCAGACTACCACCACGACAATCTAGGGGAAAAAATTTCATGTTAAAATTTCAAAAAATATTATAAGCATGTACATAATTAATATATATTTTATTTATATGATTACTAACATTTATAAAATAATGTGACTATGAATAATATTCAACTTCCATTACTACTCAACTAAAAATTACATATAAAATAGTTAACACTTTGAAACAAATATTTTATTAAAAAATTATTAATATACCCAATTTAAAACATTATAATGTTATCATATATGATATTTTAAATATGAATAAGGCTATTTATGAAATTTTAAAAATATTAAATATATTATACATAGGGTAAAATCCCTTATGAATCATTTTGGACTAGAGGTAAGAGTCTATTTCAAAATCTCATCTCTATTTTGTATTGCATATTTTTGTTATTTAGTTAGGAAAATTATATGATATCGATATCTTAAACAACATATAATTTTTTATAATTTTTTCATTCTAGATTATTTTAATTAATAGAACCATGTTTCTCTCATTATAACATAAAAATGTTTGATAATATGGTTTAAGAAAACTAAATTTATTTAATTTTTATGGAGGAATATTTTTATTCTATGTATATATTTTTATTAAAATGTATTGAAGAATTTTTTTAATATTCTATATTAATTTTTTCAATTCATATTAAAAATAGTTTACTTTATATAATATTTTTAATATAAAAATATTTTATTTTTATGAAATAGATACTTTTTTCTGAAGGTGTTAATGATGTATTTATTCTAAAATACACCAGTCATATAATTTCTCACCAATATGACTACTCTTTTATTTGAATAATTGTTTATATGTTTCCTTGTATATTTCTAAAAATTTATTTTCCAAATATTATTTAATTTTTTATTATTCCAACAATTGATTTCAAAAAGAAATGGTTATTTTCCTTAAGAAATATTCTAGCGACATATCAAATGTATTTACATCTTTATAAACATACCTTGATGAATATTATGCATTACCAAGGATCTAATCTATGGATTCCATCCAATATATTTACTAGGATGGATTATGATCACTTTTACTAGGGAATGCAATGAAATTTCATATGATATTTATTCTAATAAGTACAACTATCTATTATTACTGAATAATGCTTTTTTTGGTTTTTGTTAATCAAATTAATTAAGTGTACATATTAATTGATAAGTAGGGATTGAACATACGTATTCCCCTAATGAATCGATAGGTATCATGATACAAAACATGATGGGTATTTTGCATATACCTTAACCTTTTATAAATGTTGTATTAGAACAAGGCATTGATGGTTTGTTTATTATGACAGGGAATAAAGCCTTTATAGTATGATTATGATGTGGGGAATTATTAATTTAGACATTATTAAATTAGTTATTGATTACCATGTGATTATTTGAATTGTTATGTTTTCTAGGGATATTCTTATAGCTCATGTGATTATTTATATGGAATTAATTGATAATAATATATCTCATCAATATTGTTAATATTTTATTTATTCTATGATATATTTTGATATACACATTCCCTTACTGATCATTTGAGATAAAATTTTATCATGTTTTCCTTTATCTAGGCTTTAATTATGAGATTCATGAATGAATCTATAGATTTACTAGAAGAAATAATAATGATTTCATAATAATTTATAAGTTATATTTTATGTTTTATATTGTATTTTTTAAATAATTTATTATTCTAGTATCCAAATATGGCTAAACTATTAAATTATTTAGGAATATATCATTTGTATTTCTTTTCTAATATAGTAAAACAACAATTTTTTTATGTTACTTTGTTTGTATTTTTATAGTCGGTATCTATAGAAGTTTAGTAATACCTTTGGGATTCAAATTTTATAAAACATAAATTTGAGAATATAACCCTATGACATATTATAATAATAAGTCTAATTATAGTGTAATATTATAAATATTTGGCATAGTATATACTTTTTGGGTTTCCTAGAATATAGAAGACAATCTAGTTACTAGAAAGTGGTCTTGACTGTGGGATAGATTCACCTAGACATAAAAACTATGGATGTGGTGGATTGAGTAATAACTCAATCATCACTGATGTAATATGGGTGGTTTAAAGATTATTTACCTAGGTTGACACTCTCTAGGGATATTATTTGGTTGATTCAAACTATCCTTATAAACCATTGTAAATGATTAAAAATATTTTTATAATTTGAATATATTACCAATGATTCTATGATATTTATTTTGAGATTATATATGAATAAATTTGAAATTTATGTGAGCTATTGCAGCAGATTTGGGATGATACACAATGATTTATAATTTTAGGATACAAATTAGTCTATTCTATTATTTAGAAATGGAACCTAATGGAATGAATTGAAAAAATTTCAACACCCATAATCAATATGGGGATATCCTTTATATAAAATTTATGAAAGTTAGTGTTATAGTTGATGAGATTTTGACTATTTGTTGATAATTAATTGAGGTTATGACCAATATCATTTCTTGTATGTAATGAACAATTTCTTTGTAACATGATTCATTCATGTTGGATAGAATCAGATGATATAAATATGCATCCTTTATTAAAACTAAGCATTTATTAATAGAAACCTAATTCATTTACTAATTCATTGAATTGACTGTTCATTGACTTGGATTCTTGATTCAATCCATAAACGTGTCTCTACAGGTTGAAAATATTTTTGACATCACCTTGATTCATAAACCCTTATGGTTGTGTCATATAGAAATTATCATAATGGTTCTCATTATGGAAATCTTTTTTTACATCCATCTAAAAAAATTTATATTCAAGGTAATCAGTAATAGTAAGTATAATTATACAATATTTAAACATGGAAACTGGTGAAAATGATTCATCATAGTCAACTACATAATGTTGTTTAAACAGTATAATCAATAGACTTTCTTTAGAAGTACTTACTTTATGTTCCATGTACAGTTTAATCTAGAAGACCCATTTTCTCCCAATATGCTTTATATCAACTTGCACATCGATAAAAACATAAAATAAGTTCATATATAATGAATATATTGTAGAATTCATGGCTTCATTTCATTTTTCAAATTATGAACTCTCAACTAAGTATTTATAAGAGGGAGTTTTATTATTTCAATATTATGAAGAGTACCTATATTTGATGACTTGTAAAACATATCTATGTATTTCTCTTATGTATCTAGTCCTCATACTAATTACTTTTTTTCGGAAGTACATTGAAAATGAGGACCATTAGAATATTTTCGCCGACCAACTTATGTATATCATGATCATAAACATTGTTGAAGTCAATATTTCTCCCACCATCCCATATTTTTATGTGCTCTCTCTCAATAATGACATTTTTTCAGGTGACATCTACATTTTTATCTTAGGGATTATAGAATGAATAATTTTTTCCCTTAGGATAATATATAAAGATACACATTGAATACCAAAATTATTGTTTGTTTCCTAAAAAGTTCTTAACAATTTCCTCACAAGCCCATACACATGTATGGGAAAATGTTTATTTTCAATCCATTACTCTTGGAGAATTTTTTTAACACTTTATATGATAATTTCTTTGGTGTGTATAATCCAATCTATAAGGAATATACTGAAATGGGTAATGAATGATCTACATGACTCATCACAGACCTTCCTTGTAATACAAGGTATGGTTCCTCCATTTAGTCATACCAATACACTTTAGTGTCTCATATAGAGTTAGTTTAGATAGAATCCCAAAATCCAATAGAAATTCAATATACTATTGGTTAAGATATTAAAAAACTCAATCTAATGAATAATTCTTTATGTTCTTTCCATATTGATTCTCTACTGAATTCTTGAATTATTTGAATTTATTGATCGATGTGGACTTATACCTAATCAAGTAAAAATATCCATATATTCTCAATTCATCAGTCAAAATTATGAAGTAAGAATATCCACCTATAACATCTGATGTAAATTTTCCACACACACCAGTGTGTATCAATCATATAATCTTTGTGGCCCTTTCACCTTTTCCACCAAAGGGTGATTTGTGGATTTTTCCTAGAAAATAACCATGGCATATTTCAAGTGGTTTTATTTGTAAATATTCTAAATAACCATCATGATATATATTTTCAAACAATTCTCACATACATGACCAAGATGATTATTACATATTGATATGTATTTTGTGTCATCTGAACATGGATTGTTATTTATTTTTAAAACATAGTTTTTATAATTTAATACATAAAGGCCATTATTTAAATGTGTCATAAAATAAAAAATGATTTATTTATAATATAAAAAACTACTAATTGAAAATTTGAAAATAAAATAATATGAATTTCGGAATGATATAAAAATTATGTTTATATGAATTTGTTGGTATATAATATATATCCCGTGAAAATAATATCATTTCTATTAGAAATTAATGGTGGTAGTATCCATTGACTACATATGTCGGCCTAACATCAATGACATATCACAAATCAACCCATCCGCTAAAAATATTTCAGAATAAAATTGGTTCCAATATTTTGATAGTTAGGTGAGAACCATAAGTAATATGTAATTCAAATTTTTTAAATATTTAAGGATTTCACTTGACAACACACACACCATTAGCTTCACCTTATTTATGGGTGTATTTACTCTTAGATTTTCTTTACATGAGACATGAAAAACATACTCCCCCATTTTCCATTTCCTACCTCATGATCTTCCTCTTTATGGAATGATGTTTCTTTGGATTTTTATATTTGTGGAGAGTCTTGGGCCTCTTCTCCATGTTATTTATTTTTTACTTACCATAAATAAAACATTTTTTTCACACCCCATGCTCTAATAAAACTAGATAAAAAAGTAACTTGTTCTAAATGACCCTTACCTTTATTACTTATATAGTAAATAGTAAAAAAATGGAGAAGTAATTGGGTACTGAGTAAAGTATGAGATCTATGTGTATATCATCTTGTAATTTACGACTGAACATGTCTATGAATTTAATGTAGCGAATAAGCTTCACTATATGACACCCAAAGGGAAAAAACACTCCAATATATATTTCAGATATAGCATTGGAGATCTCATATATCTATTATATTGAATTCTAAAGATAGATATCCCCAAGGAGAGACATATTAATATACATATACTTGTCCTCTTATCACTGTAAAAGATCAATAGTCATGGAAGATATCTTAAACTATGAACATTAGTGGAATCATTTCAATGTTTCTCATAGAAAGGTATTTCTTAATCAATATAATCCTTACTAGGACCATCATAAAAAAGTTATTCTATGATATAAAATCCCCTTTCATTTAATTTGATAAATAAAAAACACATTTTCTACACATAGAAATTTGTGCTGGGGAAACTTTTATAGTTATCATGTATGGATCATAGTAATTTACATGAAGTAAGTTTCTTTGTTTCTTAAAATAATATGTGTATAGTTCTATTACGTTATATAATTTTTTATATATATAAATGAGATTTATCTTTATTAATCTCACAACATTTTATACAAAAACTATATAACTCACCATTTGATTTAAAATATAGTGATTCATGGAAATTTTAGTGGAAAATATCTATATTCTCCATCTCGTCTCACTAAATTTGGCTAAAATATAAATTTAAAGGTTTTTAGATCGGTATTCCAGTTTCTAACATAAATAACTCATATTTCATTGATTTTTTGATTTTATTACCATTTCCAAAAATAATTAAACTTGATTTTCTCATTCATTGACTCTTATTTAATAGATGTCTGAATTTTTAAGTAAACACATTATGTAAACTATGTTAATTCAACCATAAATTCAAGTTAAAATTCTCCAATAACTGAAGGCACCCCAACTATGAAAGGTAAACCAATTTGAAATATTTTTAAATTTTAGTTGAATTATTGGTAGTCTATACCAACCTAAAATATATAATTTAGATATTTTATCATTATGCATAAATTTAAAATTATTATCATTATTACATTCTTTTTAATATCATGTTTAATTACTTAATTCATTAACCATATTTAAGATAATATTTAATCTTAAGATAGTTTATATTAGTTCTATAATTCATTCTTGTTAATTGATTAATTCATGTTATTGTGAAAAATAATCCATAATGAAATAACCATGAGACATGATAGAAATAAATTAATAGTTTTTTGGTCATGATCTTTTTCTAATGGTTAGTTTTTCTAGAAAAATGAATGACTAACTACGAACCTAGTATAAAAATATATCGAACCATTTATGGTTGATCTTGTAAATTTTATGTTATTCACATGTTCATCTATCCTGGATTAGTTTCTCATTGGTAATTAAAGTGAACCACTTAAACAATATTTGGAGCTCCATACATTAAATATTTTTTTACCCATACATAGTTGATGAGAACCATTGGATTTGGTAAAGGATATTCAAAAAGGAAACCTTGGGAACACATTCCCTTACATAATAATGGGAGAGATGATACATAATCCAAAAAATTAACATAATAATAAATTAAATGAATATAAACACATACACATGCCTGGTTAAAAATTACAATCATACACATGTATAAAACAAATTATAAATGTAATAATATTTCAACTCAATTATAATCCTAATTATTTAAGATAAAAGATTCAGAAATCAATTACTTATCTTCTTAAATTAATAAATGTTTTAATATTAATTTTTATTCAAACTTTCATGATATTATCATCCATAATAATTTCTAAAAAACAAATAAATTTATTTAAAATTAACTATGTACAAAATTATTTAAATTGGAGGCAACAAGGTGAGAACATGTCCAAACTGTCAAACATGCATTATACTCGTGTACTATTTACACTTATGGAATGTGTCATACGCAAATTTTCAAGAAATTTCATGAAATATAAAATCATCTTAATGGCCATATGAAACACATGGTATTAACATTTTGTGTTATGAAACAATTCCTGACGATTAACAACTGCAATAAAAGGTATACATGATATATTGATCTAAACATTATATTGAATTTAATTTGAAATTTATATATATTAAAACCATCACTTTGTGTATACTAAAACATAATTACAACATGGAACACATGTTGATAAGGTTTTCAAAATATAATAAACTAATTTTTTTAATTCATCGTAATTTTGTAAGGGTTCTTGGTGTGTATAATAAAACTGCACAATATGAGTTATTCTCACTCTCTATCCCTGGAAAACTCATAGGGACTTGGTGAGTAACCATGATGAATATATTAGATTATATTTTCTGTACCAGAAATACAGGTTCTGTGGTCACTCATTTAAAGTATGACCGGTCATGTAGGACTTTTACGGAGACAAAATGAATATCTAGGACTAAAGGACTACACATCAAGTTTGGAAGGTAAACAATGTGTACTTTGGTTGACTGTGCACCTGAAATGCCTAATCAACATACAGTTTGTAATTAAATTTTGATGTGTAATAAATAAAAATTCCTTGAATTATTTTTTACTTAATTAATTATCCATTAGTCTCTAGTATATGAAACATATCTCCGGGATACATAACATGTACTTTTGTTATCTGAACAAACATCTTTGAACCTCTGGATGATATCTTCAAATTTATATCATTAATAAATGTTATGGATTTGATTATATATAAGGGAAATGATGATGAAAAAAATAATATCATGGAGTTTTGTTTAAATAAGAATTAAACTTTAATCTAAAACTAATAAAAAATTGTAAATACATCAACAATTTTTAAGATAGTTATAATTAATTATGAAACATACCTCTAATACTACTTGAAGCATCCCGACATAATGAAAACTTCTAATAGCGAATGACTAGCTTTTTTTATGGATCAATTATTAATATAATATTAACCAAATGATAATCACAGTAATCAATTTAATTGAATCAATGAACATAAAAATAGATAAATGTTTGAAACAATTGTAGGATTGACACATGTTATTAATATTTAATTTAAGCAATTAAAGAAATACCTTGTGAGACATTTTATAGTTGATTATGGATATGAAAATAGATCTATATCATACCATCATTTATTGTTGAAATCACTAATTAATTCCCTCTAGTGGTGATCCAAACATGTTCCATGATCCTCCAAACTTCGTTGTAGGAATCTCCCAGACATAAAAGAGATGATATTAATGCTTTCATCATTCACATTTGATCTCCTAGAGAACTATTTCATGGAAGGGGTCTCTTAGATTACTCTATTCTAGTGATTTAGGGTGATGGACGATCCCTCTCCATTTTTGAGATATCTCTTTATTACATTGAGAGGATTCTATTTAGATATTGTTATGAAAAAACAAAACGCTTTTCTCTACATAAAATAATGTACTTGGGTTTTTGTATGGTTAGGGATAGAAAATAAAAAATTCACATGATCCAATATTTATTTCTATAATCCTTTGATAATCCTATGAATATAATAATAGTTAAATTAGTATTATCTATTGACATGCAATGAACTCACTAATTAAATTAATTAATGTTTATTCAAATAATTTTAAATATATATTATTTCATCCCGAGGCATTAAGCTTGGTCCTCTATACCTCCACTATATTTTTAAGGCCTTCTATTATGACTATTTATTTTAAAAAATAAATATAACTACATTATCCAATAATAAATAATTCACCATTATATTAGAAAAAATAAAAAATATATATTTATTAAATATTCAACCAACATAATATTCTCTTGAATAATATGTGAAAAAAAAATCTGTATTTAAACAAACATGAATAATTATTAAACCTCTTTTGGGAATAATATTTATTCATTTTTTTATATAATAAATAATAACTTATTATTTAACTGATATTTTGGAAACACTTTGTGTATGAACATCTAGTCTTCTTTCTTAGTTGTATATGGTGAGGCATCCAAATGTCCAAAGTTAGAAACTAGAAACATTCCAAGATTCCCATAGAGAAAGAAGTTAATTCCAAAAATATATATTACCTAATACATATTCTTAATGTATAATATAATACATTTATCATAATATATCTAATCAAGCATTTTTCATATTGGTTATATTAACGTATGTGATTGATGTCTCCCTTATTGACTTTCTGGAAATTGAAATTTATTATATAACTCTGTGACATTTATCTATATAGGATATATCATTTAAACTAAAGTGTCTTAGATGTGAACTTCTATGAATGAATAAATGGGGAAAATATTTTGATATTATTCATTAATGAAATATTTCAGGTAACACACCCAATGTATCCTACCTCACCACGAGAATATGTTGTCATTGTTTACATCAATACATAATAGTTGGAAACTTATAATAATCATTAATAATAAATATAAATTTTAATGATTGAAAAATATTTCAATATAAAGGAACATTTAATGAAACATATATATGAGTATTATCTATTGGCGGGTCTCGTTATGAAAATATCATACACTAGATATTCCCAAGGGCATACACAATGACAAGGATTCTCAATGTCATATTATTGTCCCCCTTGAGAGCCTACATCATTTGTGTACATCTGATGGTTTCATTCGACTATCGAGAATATACATAATAATACTATCATAATATATATAGGATCTCATCATATCAATGAACCGATATAACTTTTTATTGTGAAAAATACTATTATTATATTATAAAGAACTACGAAACATTGAAGAATAATCATGACATGGTAAAGAGTTGATTAATATTAAAAAAAATTAATATTAGTTATCATAAAGTATATAGAATTTGTTTCTGGGGAACCAACTCTAACACCTACTTATCCTTAAAACCATATGAAAAATAATTAAAAATGTGGGATGAGAATACAAAAATCCTAGTCATATATTTCTATAAATAAATAATTAAACATATTATTCCCTGGTTATTGATAAAAATTATCATTTTTTAAAATAAACTCTAGGATCTAAATAATAATTTTCATAACCTAGTAATAAAATTCTATATGAAATTATTTTCATAATGAATTTTATATAAAATATTAATGGAAAAATAACACTCATATTGGTTTCATTAAAATAGTGAATAATTATGACTTTTTTCAAAAACAATATTCATTTTACTCCCAAAAATTATCACAAATATTTATTTTATTTCATTAAAATTAAAATGCCTTTAGAAATCAATAGATTTATGTAGCAACCATAGAATTTATAAATTAATCATTGATGTAATTTGGGACATCATGTCCATATAACTATAATAATCACACATACAAATGGAATGATCTAACTGATAAATTCCAATAATCTCTTAAGAGATCCCTAACTTGTACACTCATTCCCTTTACCGAATTCATTAGATAGGTACATGAGGATCACCTATCATCATAAACTATATAGTGGTAACCCTTTAATATGTGTTATATCATGATCACCTATAATGGTGTGCTAAATTAGGTTCAAACATCATCATAATTACCTCCCATGAACCATAACATAATTATAAAACAATAATTCTTCCATACTTATAACTATATTATTTTCACTAATAAGAAAAATATATTTGGTTAATGAAATATCCGTTTCATTTAAAAGAAAAATTTAAAATACACATAACAAATGGAATGAGGGTTTTTTCTTTCAATGAAAAAATTAAATCATATAATATAATCCAATAATCATATAACTATTGCTGTATCATAAAATTTCATTGATGTCATATATTTTAAAATAGAATATTTATTTTTCTGGTAAATAATTTAAATGTATTTTGTATAAAATATGTAGAAATATTCCTTTTTAAATGAATTGTGATAGATGAAAAGTGATATAATATTTCCCATATTATTCATTTATATCCATATAATTAAATCCTTAAAAATTAATTTTACGAATGTGGATATATATGAAAAATATTTCTATACTAAATTCTTTCAAACATTCAAACTGATGTTTTAAAATAAACTGTCGATTACCTCAAGTCTTACACATCATGTATATTCATTATATTATGTAATAAAAAAATAAGATAACAATTTATTCAATGAATAACATTCAAAAAAATTTATTATTCATTTTATTTTACTTATTATCACTATAAATATATTCAATTAATGCATTATGTTAACATTATATGTTTTTAAAATATTAATATCACATGGTCAAAATATATTTTTTATGTTGAATATGGTCAATTAATTTATTATTAAATCACCTAAAAATTAATATTCATGAAATAATTATCATTAATTAATTATAATTTAAAAAAAGGCCATGAATTATGGTTATGAAAAATGAATTACGTTATAATCATAGAGATGTTATGTCATATGTATACATCAGTAATATTTTAATTTTTCAATGAGAATAAGGGAAAGTATGTCAGTATCATTAAACCTTTCTACAATGATGATTATATCATAAAATTTATATTATATCTTTATATAAAATTATACATACCACCCATGGGATGATGTGATGGAAAATGTATCACATTGCTTTGCAGATGGGGTAATCCACACATATACATGAACAATGTTGTCATTTTTCCATTGATATAAATGTTAGAATATAGATGATATATTTTTATTGTACAATAGTAAATATAAAATTATGACCATATATTTACATTATCTATTTTTATAACCATTTTTGGGAGGCACTGAACAATAATGAATTACATTGTTTCATGATGCCATAGTCCATTGTATACACAAACGATTGTTTTATTTCCGAATTGATGGTAGAGGATATTGATAATGGTTATTACTTTCAGATAATAAAATAAAAATATATAGAAGATACTAATATTTTAATTTCTTCTTTTTTGAATAATATTTTAATATGGTAGAAGAATAAATAAAACAAAGATACTCATTTTGGAATTATACATCTCTCCTAGAGAACTTCATTATTCTCATTAATAATGTCTTGTTAGGTTTTATAATGATCAATTTAGTACCTATAAGACATGGTGAGTGATATTAGTAATTTATTTTCCATGGTATTTTCTAAATGAAATGGTTCTTGAACTATCAAGAGGAGAAGACATGGGGTCTCGTTTTACTATTGGGGAGAAGAAACACATTAAATTTTTTAAAAAGTAAAAAAATATTAAGTTATTACTAAATAAAAATGACTTAAAAAAGACCATGATAAAATATTAGATTATATCAGGAGGAAATATGGACATCCATTGCAATTTAGATATGTTTTTGGTCATTTTAGTGCTTAACACATACGTTTAACCACTACTATCTGAGTTTAAACATTTACCATGTTTCCAAATTTTAATTGTTTTTAATATTCATTATTAGAAAAAAATTGAAATTATTAGAAAATATTAATTATATTAATTATATACCTCTAATTTAATTTATCAAACTCTTTTTCTGATGTTTATGAATATAAATTAAAATTTAGCCCACATAACTTGATGAAAAACTTAGGTTTAGAATAATGCCTTCTTTTAAATTAGATTGTTTTTATACCAAATTAAAATATAATGTTCATTTAAATAAGATTATTTAGATTATTTTTAATCAACATGAACTATTTGTTTTTTAAAAAATATTGAATATAAAATTGAAAAATTTGAAAAAAATAGCATTTTTAGATTAAAATACTTATTTTTTAGTACTCGTTGAAAAAATAATTACTTTCAGAAAATTATAAAAAAATTATCAGAAGATAATTTTAGAACTATGAATTCCAAAATTAATTTAATTGTTTGAAGTTAAAAGTTAATAATTTGGAAATAATTTTTTTTAATAAAACATAATAATTCATGAAAACCCATTTTTTATAGAAACACTACTTTTTTTATTGAACAAAAAATTTATATATTGGTAATGAATATAAATATATAGAATTTAATCAATCAATAGTATTATTACATTAACATGATTTATCTTTTTGATTCTGGGGTTGTGACATTTAAAATATTTTTCCCATTTTTAGGTGTTTCCTTAATATGTTATTATTTTATGCACAATTACCCAAAACACATAACTATATAGGATAATGAAGCATACATAATACACATAGATTTTAATTACTTCACAACAAATGGTTATATATAAGGAGAACACACTAATGATATGTTGATGTTCCAAAATCTACTAAACATTACAGGTTTTGTCGATACAATGCTTTGGTCATGGTCACTCTGTGATAGGCATACAACTTTCAATATTTTCTTGTCATGTGTATTCTATATATAAGGAATATTTCCTCTTCATTAATTCAGTGAACTAGTTATATTAATGATACCGAATTTTTTATAGAATCTTTAGTTTCTTCAATAGATAAAGAGTATGATGGTTCATCTCAGTCTAGAGTGATACTTTAATTTCGTTATAAAACCTTAATTAATACTCAGTATCTATTCATTCTCTTACAACCTTTCTCTTCTATGTGAGATGAGGATAACTGCATAATAAAATATTTTTGACATTGTATTCAACAAAAACACTATCAAAAAACCAAAATTCTATTGAGGATGATATTTTTTCTCAATAATTATATTCTTTCCCTCTTCTTTCTTCCACAAAAATATATAATAAAGGGTACTCTCTATTATTATTTTGAACCATCACATAGACATACTATGAAAATTAATTGAATCTCCAATGGATTTATTCATATAAAAATAAATTTTAAAATATAAATTATGTTATGTAACCACAATGTAAATTGTCAATAATGTAACCCCAATCATTTAATACCATTCTTGTAAAATTAATCACGTAACTGTAGCTATGTAGCCTTATGTGTGTGACTTAGACAACTTATGTGTTTCAAAATACAATGATCATGTGAACACATTCACATAACTCATTATCTATAAATCCTACTGGCTAAATTTTCTGCATGAGGCCCTCTATTTATCTTTATTCTTCTCAAACTCCACCATATTAAAAATTTAACAAATGAGGTGGAAAATAAATTTAATGAATATCAATATTAATTATCACCAAATACTCTGATATTTCCTCTCTATGTATGTTCATACAAGATCAATACATATAATGTGTTGAACAATTAGGAATTTATATAAAAAATCCACATATTTAAATATTAAGAATCCATCCAACTATTCATTCCACTAATCTATGGATACATTGTCCAGCTAATCATTTTTTCTTATGACTTAATGACTCTGGTTCTTTTTGATTGTGATACCACGCCACTTTGTAACCACATATGCTAACATTCATAATTAATTCATTTGACTGCCATTATTGACTTGTACCGAGATTTTGATCTGGTGATAAAAATATCCTCTATAATGTATAATGTAACCCCCATTACATTTTTTCCATAACTAAATCATATGATTCTATAATGCATATGTGATACACCCTACACAAAAATTGAGATCCTTTTGAACTAATGTGATTGTATGATCTAGAATGGATTATGTAATTTTTTTATTTTTTTATTATATTTTAATGCCCGCAAATATTGGAACAATAACCAATGTGATTCCATAATTAAAAAAATCTTGGTTCATATAAATCTATATAAAATTATTCTATGAATTACTAAATTCATAATTTTTCTCCCTATTTGGTTCCAACAATCGTTTTAGACCATTATTCTTCATTTGGGTGATAGCAATCTAACACTATATTATATATAAAGCATTCTTTTTCATCATTGAGATAATTTGTTTTCATGTTTCTTCATTTCATGATACTTCTAATAAAATAAAAAAACGATTAATCATTATAAAACACTATTATCACAAAATTTTATTTCCAAAAAATTTATAGAACTCTTCTTAGACACTTAATTCAGAATTATATGACTCCAACAAGGAGATATGAAATTTAGTACACACATCCCAAAAAAGATAATGATATATAGATATATTAACTTGTCTCTGCAGACATATCCATATAAATTCATAATGGAAATCCCAACCTCCACCTAAAATAAATATGAATATGATTGTATATTTTTTTAACACTAATCGTAATTTTAGGTCCAAAAATATGATACATGAGTTATATTAGCAGTATCATCTATTACTTGTATCTGAGAAGATAGTGATGAGGTTGTGATGAGATACATGAGATATAGGATGAGTCTTTGATAAGGAAGTTTTCTGTACGTAAATGGTGTAGGATAAATTATAGGGGATATTATAGCATATAATGTTTTACATTGGGGAATGATAGTGAAAAAATACATGTGAAGTGGATATAGGGTATCATAATTAGTTATATTCTTGTCTGTTGATATGATTACTTGTATAAGTTAGTATATGACATATTAATGGTAGGGATGAGATTAGGTTTTACATATTTAGGTAATTATTAGGTTTTATCTTATTATTCATTATCATTTAGTATTCTTCTATCAAATTCTTAGAAGAGGATTCCAGGAAGATCCTACTAACAATACGTGCATACTCACCCCATATATATAAAAACAACATTTTATCTCTATAGGAATTTGTTGGAGATTAATTTATGTGTCACAATCTCAGTGTGGGTTTCCATGAGTCATTAGAGTTTTTGGTCTCTACCAATGATTTTTAATGGTATTTCTTGTTGTTTTCATATTTTATGACGTTAAATTCACCTATAATAACTATATATTTATTCAGTTTATATAGATAATTGGTATATTTCATCTTATATATTATCCTTAAATTTATATAAATATAATTATAACTCTAATTTGAATATATTTAAATCTTTTTGTGACTGTATAAACTCATTACCAATAAATTTTGATCTTCCAGGGGTATCTCTATCTTCACTATTAACACTAGAGTGTTACCCTTGGTGTTGGAGGATTTGGTCACGACAGAGTGCTATTGAAGTAGATTGTTGAATTATATGATAGAGTTTGGGGAGAATAACCAGGGAGTATTTCACAGGTTGGCAAGTAAATAGTATAATTTGATCTTAACATGTGATGTAAGAAAAGAAGGAAAACTAGGACAAGAGTATTTAGGGCCCATTATGAACTAACATAAGGACATCATGTTTATAGAACGCTCAATGTAATTTTTGGGTGATTTCATGGTAGACACTGAGGTTAGGATCATGAGTCATGTTTTCCTTCATATGTGTTTTTGGTGGATATATAATGGGAAATAAGGTGAAATTGTATTAATTAATGAATAATAAGTATAACATATTCTGGGTTTAAATTTCCCAAATGATTATTCTTATATAGGCATAACTCTGGGACGATGTCCCCATTCTGTTCACACTGAATATGTTTAAACACTTGTACTAGAAGATCACTATAGTGTGGAGGCTGATGATGAAGTTTCTTAGAGTACAAAAATCCATGTGTCTTAGAAACATTGTCTATAGACACATGACACATCAGTTTTGATAATGAGGAATAAGATTCTTCACAGGAGGTGAAAATTTAAATTAATTAAATTTATTATCAAATGGATCACTATGTTTATTTATCAGTTATAATGTTATGTTTGGAATCATTTTGGTTATTGTTATTATCCAATGGGGATTAAAAGGATTTTTTTCTTAATTCTAGAAGATTCATGATATGTTTTAGGCAGATATTATTTCATCAACCATGAAGGTGGTTCATCAGAAGGAGATTTATAATATCTTCCATGGGGGTTCTTTCATGTAAAAGATTGATATCTATTATATTAACTTATTGAGTTAAAATTCAAAAATTATTATACATGACGAGTCTAGGGATGATAATTTCTTGGAACCTTTACGATTATAGATCTTCTTATTAGAAACCTATTTAATGTTTCCTAAATATCCCACAGATCTAGAGAAGTGTAAAATCCAGAACCAGATTCCACATACCTAGTTTTATGATCCATTCCATTTAAAGGACACAAACACATATTCTTATAAGCTAGAAGCTTCTGTCTTTTAACAGGGACCAATGGTTTGATAGTGGGGGAGAATATAGATTCATATCAGAGTAGGGAAACAATAGAAATTACTATGTATCATACACAATAGTAAATCAAGAGAGTAGGGATGTAATTAATAAAATCAAACATAAAATTCTATAATAATAAATGGAATGATAAAAAATATAAATAGTTATGTCATATATTCAACAATGGTAACCCTCTAGGGTTACCATAAAAATATAAATGTACAAAAGAAACAACAATAAAAGTGAAATACACTCATACTATCTCCAAGATAGACCATATACCTAGTCTCCCAACATCATTGAATTGATGAAGCCCAATCCTATGAAACCACACGAGTATATCCACATGATTAGGAAAATCTTGACCTTATCCCTGTCCACCATGAATTTCTGCACATCCTGAAGTGAAGATGTAAAACATGTAGTCATGCCGAGGTTCATGTATAGGTGTCAGAGAAAATCTCAGTAGGCCACCAAAAAATTGAACCTATAAATATATTATCATTAGGGAATTCTCATTCAAATTGATCTTCCTATCTATGAAATACATAAAAAGGTAAATAAATCATATAATGTGAAACCATAATTAATCCCTTGGTCTCTGATCCCTGTATACTGGGAAATATGATATCATTTATAATTATAATTATACATTGATATATTTATATTACCATATATATAAATATATACATAAATACAAATATATATAAGTAAGGTGAAATGAGTAATGTAAAATCGATACCTATTTATCATTGGTTTCAAAATCCAAGTCGCAAGGAAATCCTAAACAAGGCTAATGAGCTACAAGTCATTCGATTCAAGTCATTTACCATTAAGTTGATCTGTTTGTCCATAATCCTAATAAAAAAATACCTAATTCTACCAAGACCAATAATTTCTTTGAGCAATATACATCACCATATGGGTATACTCATCATAACTGCGGGTTCACACATATCCGACTCCAATAAGAATAAAGAAAGAATCTATTTAAGTATATACGCAAATCTTATAAATATAATGGAGATAGAAGGAATGCTTCTCATTATTTGTAAGTATGTTTAAATGTCTAATCCCCTGGTCCAAGACTGTAGGTGGTCACAACATTGAGATTCAGATGAACCATAATGATATACCCTTAAGCAATCTTCAATGAGGGATCACTAGTGAGATTCCATTCCCAACCCTCAAGATTCAAACATGGCAGTCATTCCCAGAAAAGTATTTGGTGTGAGAGACCATGATCAACCACCCAAATAAAGAAAAAAGAACATAATCCTAATCCTAAAGAGCACATCTTGAGACCCTCATCACATGAAAAGTCTAGGAGAACATATTATTCATACATAATACATAGTTCTAAGAGATCTAATCATCTGGTGTAGACCACTTGTCGAGGAGTGCATAACACTCCACCAACAACCTCGAGTTGAGGATAAAGTAATCATCATCATTTAATCAATGAGTCGAGGAGAGTGTAATCATCTTCATCATATAAAAAATTAAGGAGAAAATACTAATATCCACTACTCGATAGAGTAGAATCATCTATGAATATCATTAATATTGCCACAATTCCTAAATATCATAATCATAGGTTCATTTTTCAAATCCCACGAAACACTACAAGAAAATCTAGTAATAAAATAATCAAATATATCGGCTCAATAATAAGATTTCAGGTAATACCTTTGGGTATAAAATTAATTAAAAACTAACATGTTTCCAAAGCTATATCCTAGGAAATCACATCTAGGAATACCAAAAAGAAAGATAGAAACATTTTTTCAGTATCAATTATCACTAACAAGGAAGCACCTATAGTAAATAGCACTACATCTATTGTAAACATTTGAATGTACAAATATAAAAGTGAGTGTAACATATAAGGTTTTTATAAATGAATTTTTTTCCCAAAAATTAATTTATTTAATGACTTTCACTGAATAGTACACCAATTTAATATTTCATTACACATTACAACAAGTTATTCATGCATTACACAGAACATTTACTTACCTTGATTAACACACAACTGTGTGTTTCCATAGAATAGAATTTTTTTGAAACAAGGCGGATATATCATAACCATTAAAAATAGTAATAATAATATTAATAATTTAATTTAAAAAATATTCATAATGGTTTCATACTAATAAAACATATTGATAATGGAATATATAATTTTCAGTAATGTTTATATGTTTTCAGAAAATAATTGTCTTCTCAAAAAAAAAAAATTTATGTCCTTCTGTGATAAATAATAATATTTATCTTAGAAACAATAAAAAACTTAATTATATAAAATAAATTTAATTTTTTAATTCATATTTTTAAAATTATATTATGTCAAATTTTTTGGGGTTTTTCTAAAATATTTAATTTTTGAATAGTGGAAAATAATAAATTTTAACTGTGAACATCATTTTCTTTTAAATTATTTATATAGTTAAATAATATTTTTAATTAAATATTATGATCCATTTATATCAATTTTACATAAATTAATCTAATTTATATCATTGGACACAACTTCACAATGATGTAGAATATAAAAACATTTCATACTTTTGAACTTTTCTTCTTAAAAACACATTGTCCCGTAGTGTCTGTGTGATTAATTTAAAAAAAAGCTAAGCCAATTATTGGAATTTAATTGGGAAAAAAGTACATCCATATTTTTAATAAGTATAATTTTTTTTAATAATATCAACTTTATATTTTGTCCAATATTATTAATGAAAACAATTAAAATTTAGGGATGTGATTAATTAAGGTAAGAACATGCTTACATAATGATTATATGTAGAATATTAGGTGTATAAATTACCATAAACATTATGAAAAAACCATTTAATTAAACTATTTCAACCCTCACACCTTAGGATATATTTTTACAAGTTATTGGGATTATAATCCCTTAAATTTATCAATATAATAAGATATGTACTGAAAAAAACCATCCTTTCCTTTATCACATACAATTTTTTTTGGAGCAGGGAAAAAGCTATATTGGTTTGGTTATATATATTATTTTGTAATATAATTGAATTATTTATGATATAATAATTTATTATTTAATTTTACATTTAATATTAATACATTAACTTCTTATGAAACACGAATGAATGGTTTATTTAATTAGAAATTAAAGAAAATAAATTATACTTTATTTGAAAATTTGAAATTATAAAAATATAACCTTCATAAAAGTAATTTTAAGCCTTAATAATTATCAAATATTCTCCATTAATGGTTCAATTCATGTTTTATAATGAACATATTGACCAATAAAATGTAAAAACAATGTTAGCGTAGTTAGTTACAAAGTAGTGTTATTATGTGTTACATGCATTTTTGTAAAATTAAATTTCCAATGAATAATAGATTTATATTTTAATATTTATATGTAATATATTAGATTAATTGAGTCTAAATTTCCTTATAATTCTCACATTAATTTTTTCATAATGGATGACTTCCATAGGTTAGAAAATAAGCCCCCAAAAGGAGAAACCATAATGGGAAAAAGAAACATATAGACTAAGAACAAAAAAAAATTTATTTATTTTTGTATGATGTGAGGCTGGATCGAACATAAATATAAATTAATCCATTACATATAATTTTTTATGAACTTTAGGTAAGGAAGACCACACAATAGTTTTTACCTTTTGTTATTTACACGAAAGACACTCATCTACTGTAAAAAGGTAGTTAGCCTCTCAAATTTTTCACACCTCTCAATACCATTTAATCATCCAAGAATTTACCAAATAATATCCATACATAAATACTCTGATTATAGAATCCTCAAATTGGGTTTAATGAAATAAATATAATTCCATTGCTGAAAGCCAAATAGATATACCATTACAAGGTAATATTCATCATGATTACTTTTGTTTTAATTTTCTCTCAAAGAATTGAAATTATTGTTATTATATTATTATAAACTATACTAAATTTAATAAAAATTATTTTTTATGTTAATGGTTCAACCTAATCCTACACACACTTCCGTAAAATTTGATATGCCTTTACCGTTTGGGTGCACGACGGACTACTGCCTCATAGAGAGATGTAGTCCATTCTTTCATTACCACCAATCACAGTTGTAAATAAGGAAAGATATAATTTATTTATATGATATATATTATATTGAAGAAATATTTATTCTTATATAAATATTATATAACTTCTATTTTCATGCATTCGATTTTGTGGTTGTATAATAATGTCATTTTTGGATGTGTATAATACCACCATCTCAAAGCGATGTTGTTGGGTCACACTATACATGGATTGTATTACGATATGTTCAGTAAATATATTATATATATATGAAATAATAATTATATTGAAATTAATATATATATATATATATATATATATTATTTACTTTCTTTCTTCTAATATGACATGAATATAGAAACAATGTTCATTGTTACATACAACTTACCGTCTTCACGAACGACATATTCCATTTCATATTTATATCATTTATTGATTACTATAAACACTAATATAATGGATATATATGATAATTATTTCATTTTTTAAATTCTAGAAATAATTAAACCATGATCTATGTAAGTGGATCATGATATAAAAGTCAAAACATATACAAAAAATGAAGAGTTTGTTATCCAAAACATAATATTAACATGGAATTGCTAATAAATAGGCAAGATAAAGTCATAATAAAAAAATATACAGTATCATAAGTAAGAGTATGATTCTATATGAGATTCATAATAATCTTATATTTATTATATAGGACTTTTAAATATGTAAATATAAATACAATACCTACAGTAAGGGTATTCTCATCTCACTTTTTATTTATGTGAGATATATGCTGTATTCCCCACTTATTATTGTTGTGTTATGTATATACCTCCCGAAGAAATTTCATGTCATGAATATTATTTATTTCAAGGTATCTAATGTTTAAATTTATATTATTATTTAATAGATTTTGTGATTCCAAATTAACAGAAGTATTAAAGGGATTTCTAGCCTCACATTTATTTCTACGTGAATGAAGCCTTTTTCACAACTTTATTATTTTGGGGGTGTATATACTGACCATGAATGTGTCATATGATTATTAGGTTTAACTATAGGGTTATTTGAATATCCATTTTATGATATATGTTAAAATGGGGTTTTATGGATCAAAAGATATTAAATAAATTACGTAGTTTTGTTTCAATTTTCCCTTTTCGAGTGACATGTTTTATTATGATGTTAATTTATTTTCCAATGTGATTTAAATTCCATATGACATTTTAAATCATGGATAAACTTATTTTATTAATATTTAATACTTCTTGGAATGACATTCACTCATGGGTATTATGATTCAATGTTACTAACATGGTATGAGTTTATTACTACATTCACATCATTTGTCAAGAATGTTTACAATTAAAGTTCCATTGACAAAATATTATGATCCATCTCTCAATAATTTTCATAATTTTATTATACTCTATGATGTAATGATATATTAATGTATTTATACCATTTTTACTCCCTTTGGTACATATTATAATTAATAATGTGTTTTAATAAATCCTGACCTGATTTATCACTAAGGTCGGAGATATGTTTTATTAAAAAACCATCTTTTAAAAAATATTTTAAAAAAATGATTTAAAGGAATTTTTTTATCTAATCTTAAATGAAAATGTTTTTGAATTTTTTATGGTTTTTAAATGATCCTTATAATTTTTAATAGTCACTTAAAAAGAAAAAGGTTCTCAATTTTTTTTGTCATAAAAAGTGTTTTTCAAAGAAAAAAGGATATTTTCCTTATGAAATGTTCTAAACAGTATTTCAAAATTATTTTCCATATATTATGAAATATTTTTATGTTACACATAACATTTTGGGGATAATATCCATGGGTACCATCAATATTCTATCTTAATTTTTTTTATGTTTTTGATGGGATGATGTCTATGAAGCTTGTTTCTCTTCCAATAGTTACATGCTTTATCGAACCCATTATTCATTCACGACGTAATTTTTTTAAGACCCCCTTCTTTTCACAAGTTATTATTTCATGAAATTGTTAAGAAAACTATCTATTTTAATCATTTTATGATATGTTGAAATGCTTGTGATAAATTTTACATTTCTTGTTTTATGATCTTATTCTTTTATTATCATGTGAAACACATAGGTATAATTTCATTAAGTGATGGGTGAGACCTATTTATCCACCCAATTTATTAGTTAAATATTTATATATCATGATATAATGATGTGAAACAAGTCAATATAGTTGATCGATGATGAGATATAGTTGTGCCCTGATCCAAAATGGGAAATAGGTGTGTCTTGATCCACAATAGAAAATAGGTGTGTCCTGGTCCATAATTGGAAATAGGTCTATTTGGATCCACAATGTTAAATAGATGAATCCTAATCCAAAATGGGAAACATGTGTGCCCATATCCATAGTGGGAAAAATTTATTCCCTAATCCACAATGAGAAATAGGTTTTCCACATCCACAATGGAAAACAGGTGTGTCTTGATCCACATTTTTTATAGACATGGGAGTGAGGCTTTAATACTTTGATGTTATCTGCGAACCATATTACATGTTCACAATGCTATGAGGGGACCTGGTTACATATCTATATGTTTATACAGGGGCATAATTTAATTATTGAACCTATTTCACTTTATACATGTTCATTGTTTTGTACGAAACTGTGTATGAAGCAAATTCCTCGTCATATTCATTTTTTATTAATTCAAGGATTTTTCTCTTGATTAAAATATGATTCATATATTATGAACTACCAATATTTATGTAATTACCCATATATTTTATCATTTATATTCATATTATTATCTATAAATGTAATTTTCATTATCATAAAATTATCCCAATGTTATTCTTATGTATCTCCTTTATTTACCCTTACTGAGCACCTGAGCTTACTTGTTCATATGTTTCCTTCCCCAAGGTTATTAATAAATGTTTTTAGTAGGACTAATAAAGGGTATTATCATTTAGGGAGATCTTTAATATCATTCCCCAAATTATAATAATGTGTTCTATGTTTCGAAAGACACTAAAAATATTATATTACTTGGGAATTTACTTTTTTAATGTGATAAAGATTAATTTAAAATGATGTGATATTCATGTATGTTAATTATAGGTATATGAAGTTTTCATTGATGGAATGGATTAGTAAAACAAAAAAAAACTATTACGAGGACAAATTAGTGAGATACTTAGGGATATTTATAATGACATTTATAGGGTTCTATCCAAGGATAAGCCTAAGGTATCATAAATATAAAACCATGTTTCATGAATTATGCATCCGGTAAGTTATTTTCCATGATATTAAGGTTTTATTTCAGGATGGGTTCTACTCACACTATTCATTATCATCTTATTCAATAGCCATAATTATATGTAACTCTTTTTCACGGAATGTTTCTAATGTGGAAAGTGTGAAAGTATTACAAATCGGTGTCCTAACTGAATTGTCATGAAGATAATCAAGAAAAGGGTTTGATTATTGGTTATAATGTTGAAGATAAAGAGACCAAAAATGATGTGTTAATGTTATAAGATGTTATTATAGGAATTTCAACATAAAACATATGAAACATGATAAAATTGATTTTGAAAATCCTTATGAAATTTATCATATTTCCTATTATAGGAAATGGGTGTTAATGAATTATATGATGAAACCTAAGTAATTCTTTATGAAAAGTTTAGGATGATTGAAGTGTATATTTTTTGTAATTAATGAACTATTTTATATAAATTATGAAATATATTTTATCCATTATATATTTTATAAAAAATATATATTTAATTGTGCATGTGAACATGAAACACGACTTAATGGAAATATGATATTTTATTTAGGGGGAGGTAATCCATAATGTCTTCTTGATGTTGAGATTTTTTTATATTTTATTAAGAGAATATTTATATGAACAATGTAAATTTGATTTTATTAATTTCTAGTGATCTGATTATTTTTTTGGACAATGTGTATTATGTTATCATAGATGCAGTTTATAATTTTTTGGGTTAAAGGAATATATCCAATTCATTGTGTTTTATGTGAAGAAGGAAAAATCATGTATGTTTTCAATATGTCTTTATATTGATTCATGTTATTACAATGTTTCAATTTAAAAAAATACAACTTTGTTCAAATGTTTTCATTGTGACCACCAAGAGAACGTTTATGATACATTGGAATCAATGTAAAGATAATATGAATTATATTTTATGACCTTCTATATAATGTATTGTATTTTACTATTTTAAGGGTTACATGGTCACCAATAAATGCAATTTTTTATGTTATACTTTTTATGAGTATTTATAGATCAAATTATTATCTCTCTATATGTGTATTTATTCATAATGGATAACATGTGCTAACCACATTGTTGTGATGCTAAGTGAAGATAGATGTTGTGAATGATCATACTATTATTGAATATCATGATCTATTAGTTATTCATGAATAAAAAATTCACCTTGTTTTCTTTTAGTGAGTTATAAAGTGGGAATTGTTCAAAGCATAACCAAAGTGTAAGACTATACATATATAATGGTATTCAACTAAGTAAGTATATCAGATTGTGAAAAACTCTTCAACTCTAGGAAAAGAGGAATGAAAAGTATTTATAAAAATAAATTCATTTCTATTTAACTCATGGTATTATATATCAGCATGTATTTATTGTTTTTTGCCTCTTAATATTTCATTTTAAATTCACTTTCATGGAATCAATGAACTCAACTATGCTATATAATTATTTATTCCTTTATTCCATGCCTTATTTTCCCTCCCCAACTATGTTCTCATATGTGGACCCCTAGTTATGATTTACTCTTGGTAACAGTCATGTCTTCTAATCTTCATTTTAACGTATAATTTGTTAATCATTTTTTAATGCGGGTTCTAATGAAAGGAACATTCAAGTACTAAAACTTCAATGACCCATACAAATTTCGAGGGTGAAATTCATTTTAAGGGGGATTGAATGTAAAAACTTAAATTTTTATGAATTATTATTTTTATAATAAATTTAATTTCATTGTTATATTCTATTTTTGGAAACATCATCTTAAAAATTCATTATATGCGATAACATTTTACTATTTTACAACACGCAACATCATATTAGATCTCATTACACACAAACATAATTTCAATGAAATAGAATATTAATATTTAAAACTAGAGGATTATCACATATCCAATGAAAATAGTAATTTTAATAGTAATGAATAATTTTTAAATATTATTATAAATGTTTTCCTATATAAAAAAAATGATAATGAAATATATAATTCAAAGTAATGTCTATATGTTTTGAAAAAAATATTATTTTCTCAAAAGTATTACATTTTATGTTCTTATGTGAATAATAAAAAATTATTTTTGGAGAGTTTGGAAAATATTATTAGTTAAAATAAACATAATTTTTAATTCATAGTGTAAAAATTATTTTAGGGACAATTTTTTTTGTATTTTTATGAAATATTTTATTTGGTGAATAGTGAAAAATACTGAATGTTAACTAAAAATGATATTTTGTCTAATCTATTTAAATAGTTAAATCATATTTTTAATTTAATTATAATTTTTGATTAGATGAATTTTACATCATGTAATAAAATTTAGCATTTTGGAACCAATTTCACATAGAAATTGTATATATATACATTTGATCCATTTGAACATTTCTCTATAAAATAATGATGTCTCACTACATCTCTGGGGTTATTACTAAATTAATTTTGGCCACTTCAATGAATTGAATTTGGGGAAACGAATATAATTATTGGGAATCAGAATGAATGTTATTTCTAATAATATCTTTTATTTTTGTATGTATTGACTAGTGAAAAAAATTAAAATTATTTATAGTGATTAATGTAATAATAAGATTACTTAATGATTAAACATAGAATATAAGGTTCATAAATGATACAAAACATGTGAAACACCAATTTTTTGGACATATTCATCCCATAAATGCCTTGTTGTATTTTTTATGAGTTATTGAGATACTATTACATGAAAGTGACCTATATATTACGTTATGTAATTAAAATGACAACAAAAGGAACCTTCTTTGCGTTTAACACTAATAAATCTTTGGAGTTGGGAAGAAGCTACATAGGTTTGGTTATTAGTGTTATTTTGATAGATAAATAAATTTTTTTTGAATTATAATTTATATTTAGTTATTTTAAATTATATAATTTCATTAAATGTTTATTAAATTCCAATGCATGTATTTTTTAATTAATAAAAGGAATTAAATATATGATATTTTATTTATTAATTTAAAATTAATAAATATATTATCTTATACCAAGCGTTTTTTAATGTTTAATTAAAATAAAATATAGAACATTCATAGACCAATTAATTCTTTATAAATAACATATTTACACATAAATAGTATAAACATTATTAGCATAGTTATGTTTAATGTTGTTTTTTTCATGTTATATAAGATTATAATATAATTATTTTTAAAAAAAATATTAGATTTTTATTTTATACATTTCTTGTATTATTTTTGAATCCCTGGGGATGAATTTTATTAATAAGTATAACATTAATTTAGTATAATTGTATGAATTCCATTATTTAGAAGAATATCTACCTAAATGATAAACCAAATGAAAAATGGAACTTAAAGACTAAGGAAATATTTATTTTTTATTTTTGTTGTGTTATTTTTTTGGACCAACCATAAATACTCTTTAATCAATTATTTTTATTTTCTATTCTCTTATGTCAATGGAGACCTCCAAATATTGTTTATATTATAATATTTATGAGAAATCCACTCCTCCTCTACTATAAAAAGGCACTCAGTATCCCCCACTTATTCAAATAAAAAAAGCACATTGATTAATCAAAACCATTCCAAAATAATCAAAGAACCTAAATCCTCTCATATTAGAAGTTTGATATTATGAAAAAATAAATCCATGGAAGTCATGTGGTGTAGTCCAATATGAGTTACCAAAAAATGAGGTAACATTATTCAAATATAGGTTTTTTATTTCCAGATCAAACAACATAAATTATTATCGTTACATGATTATATAATAATTATTTTGTTAATATTATACCAATACATGAACAGACTTCCATCAAATGGGATATACAGTCATCGTTCGTGTGTACGGTAGACTACTGCCTCGGGAACAGATGTGCTTCCTTCTTCTATTACCACTTATAATGGGTTGAAATCATGATAGAAATTATATTTTCATTGATATTTATGATATTTATTATATATTCATGCCTTTTTACTTATTATATAACATCTACATTCATGTTTTTTGTTGTAATACTATAACTTCATTAGTGGATGAGTGGACTATCACCTCCCCAAAGCGTTGTGATTTATTCACACTTAAGTAGAATGTATTAATGAAGGGTCTATAAAATTTATATGATATATAATAAATAAAAATGATACTTTTAAGATAATATATACATTAATATACATAAATTTTATATTCTATCTTTCTTTAAGTATGATAAAGAAACAAAAAGAGTGTTCACGCGTACGTATGACCAACCATGTCAACAAATGGCGTATTCATTTTAATATTTATATGCATTGTTGATTATTATAAAAACTAATATACTGAATACATATGATATTTAAACCATTTTTTCATGCTGAAAATAATTAAATCATAATCAGAGAATGTTTATCAAGAATAATAAGTCAAACCCCATATAAAAAACAAAGCAGTTATTACCCAAAACAAAATATTAACATCGAATTATTAAAAAAATGTTTATATAAATTCATAATAAACTAATATATTGTATGATATATAAGAATATGGTTCTTTGGTATAGTTATAATAAAATTATATTTTTGATACATGTGTTTTGGACATGTAAAATAAAAATATAGGCTTAAGGTAAGTGTATTATTGTCTAATTTTTTATTTCATTGAGATTTATGCTATATTCACCACTTATTATTATTTTTAATTTTATATAATGTCATTTGAAATTTTATACCATGAATATTATTTATTTAATAACATCCAATTTTTTAATTTATTTTATTCTTTCAAGGATCTTGGGATTCAAAATTTATTTAACTAGCATGAAGATTTTTAGTCTCACATATGATTCTCCAAGACTTATACCATATTCACCAGTCATTTGATTTGTGTGGTGTATATAAATAAAATGAATTAATTATATTATTATTATAATTAAATTTACAAGTATTTAATTATCCTTTTTATTATATGTGTTTATAGGGTTTTATGGTTCAAAGTTACTAAATTGGTTATGTAATTTTGTCTCAGTTTTCCTTCTTCGAGTCACTTGTATTGTGAAGTACATATATTATTTTTAGAGGTCTATATACTACCTATTGACATGTTCTATCATTAATTTACTTATTTTAATTATATTTTAAGCTTATTTACTATCATTGTATCATGGGTATTATGATTTAATGACACCAATGTGGTGTGAGTTTATTGCTACAATCTCATCGTTTATCATGATTATTTATGATTTTACATCCATATACGAAATCTTATGATCCATACCTCATCAATTCTCATGATATTATTATCCTCCAATTTTGAGGACATATTCAGGTATTGATTCCACTTATCCACTCTTTGGTACAAAATATAATTAATAAACTGTTTTAAAATATCTAATCTTATTTCTCTCTTCAATCAGAAATCTATTTATTTAAAAATATATTTTTTTAAAACTATTTCATGTAAAGTTTTTTAAAGGTAATTTGTGCTCATTTTCGAGGAAAAGGATTTAAAAAATGTATTTTGGTTTTGTAATCTTAAATATATGCTTTAAATGATAAATTTTTAATAATGTTTTTCAATTTTTTATGTTATAAAAATATATTTTCAATATAGAATTTACATTTTCCTAAAGAAAATTTTTAAATGAAATTTAAAAATTATATTCCATATAAGATGAAATCATTTGGTGTTACTCATATTTTTCTAGGGATATTAACTAATGGTACAATTTATATAATTTCTCTCTATGTTTTTTGTTTTAATGGCATGATGTTTATGAAACTTATTTATCTTCAATGAGTTATAGGATTTGTGGAAACCATTTCCCTTCAACAAGTTATTTTATTATGATACCCTATTATTTTAATGTGTTATGATTTTATGAAATTATTTTGAACCCAATCACTTTTCCATTAGCTATGATATGATGACATGTTTATTATACTAATTTCAATTAATGGTTCATAATTTGATGAAATGATTATGAGCTCTGTCACTTTTCTATAGGTGTGTCTTAATCTAATATTTTTATAGTCATTTGAGTGAACCTTGACTACATTTACATTATGAAAGAACCTGATTTCATGTTCAAAATGTTTTTTGGGTTCTAGTTACATTTGTTTATGTTTTAACGAGTTCTATATTTCATGAGTGAATCAATTTCTATTTATACATGTTCATAATGTTATAATATGATGTGTATGTTTGAAATTCTATGTCATATTTATATGTAATTCATTCATGAATAATTCTCGTGATTACCTTGTGATATATTTTTATGATGTACTTGTATTTATTCCATGAAACAAGTGTATATCTTTCATATCCTAGGAATGATCTTTCAATACTATTCTCATTTTCTGATACACTTATTATCATGTTATTAGTATGAATCTTCTTTACAACCCCTTTCTAATAATCTAATATCACTATTTCTTATGTTTCCTTTCCCCGGGTTATGAATAATGGTTTTAGATATTTGTAATACAATGGAATATCATTATGATAGATGTTGAAGATATTTTCCCAAATAAAAAGAATTTGTTCTATGTTTCCCAGGACAATAAACTATTATGGTCCTTGGGCATGTACTTTTGTATTATACTGAATATTCATCTAAAATGATGTAATATCCATGTATGTTATGATTGGTCAGCTATCGTGAGGGTAGATGAATGCCTAACCCAAAACCATATCAACCAAAACCCCAAACACAACATCATAGATCAGTTAATCATTTTGGAAATCACTGGGTCCATCAAGTAAAGTAGTGACGAGGAATCCCACTTTGGATCCTCATGCTGTCCAAATAAGCCATGGTATGGTACTCATGATCATAAGATGAGATGTTAAGGGAAGAATTTTACATAAGAAAATAAATGAAAATTCAACAAAGGCATCTATAGAGATATCCTCAGAACATCATGTCAGTAGAGGCATCCTACAAGGGATCCATAGAATGAAATGTCAACAAAGTAATCCAATAAAGGCCCTTAGAGTGGTATAAAGGTAGTTGAATTATATTATTGATTCCATAGGTCTATATATATGAAACATAATCACATATTGGACCTCTAGAACATAGAAGAAGATAGTTATTTCTTACATAAAATTAGATAGGTCATGTATATGCAGAATAATACTATAAGAGAACATTAGGAATAACTAATTGGTTAACCTCCTATCCAAGTAGGGTATCTCTATAAAAAGTTATATCTTCAAGGAATTTATAAAAATCATTTCTCATGGTGGTTGGTTCATGTCTCATCAAAAACCTATTGTCTCAAACTTTGTTTGTCTAAACACCCAACCTATCTTTATCAATTGATTTTTCTCCATATGAATATGACTAAATGTGATTACTATATAAATAACCTCTCCAGTTAGATTAAAATAGTAAATCCCATCCATGAGTCCTCAATACAACTCAAGGGTTTCTCTATCCTGTTCTATATGGATATATACTAATAATTAACTACTCATGTGTCCAATCTAACTCATAGGAAAGAAGATACGAGAAACCCTCAAAAGCGGGTGACAGATGTTGAGTACATTGCATGTTACATTAGTATAAAACATATACCCTCAAGTTCCCAACATTGTGTCTACATATGCATGTACATGGTGCGTAAAATCTTATGTACATGGATTGTTGAATAGGTACAGGTTGTGTGACCCACACTGTGTACATAATTGTGAACTGTGCAAGTATTGACCATGTATATAGGGATGTTGAGAATTTCTACAAGGAGTGCAACCGATAAGGGGTGTGGAAGGCCATGTTCCCCAAAATGGATCGACTGTTTAGCTACTCAGATAAATGGTTGAGTACCAGTACAAAGTATTTACAACCCTTAAATTCCATATACTTAAGAAGATGCATATTTCATGAATATGAAGAAGTCATAGTGTGTGTTTCCAGAACCACACATAATATTGATGTATTTTTCTAAACAGAAAACCGTAAAATTACCCAAAACCCCCATTTTCAAAGAATAATCCATAGATTATCCCACTAGGGTTCCCACAAAAACAAAATAGGTAATTAGAAAATTAAAATATTTAATCTATGGGGCTTTATGAGAACACATAATAACAACCTATCTTTGAAAAAACCACTAAAACTTTGCCTGTTCCCACGATCCGTGGAATACGTTGGACGATCCCACACATCTAGAGATCCATGGAGGTATCCTTTATCCACCCCGTATCATTATATATCATTATGTATCTCTCTTATTTTCTATATCTTCCATGTGGAAGATAATCTATGAGGGCCATATACAAGAATCCATATGAGATGAAAGAAAAGAAAAGAGGAAAAATAAAGAAATATAATGAAATGAAAAAGAGAAGTGGGGATGGACTGACCCCAGTGCCCACCCTAATATTATGTCATTCCTTGAAAAAACTCCCTATTCTTGACCCAATGGAAGAGTAATAATGTCATTTTGATGCTCCATTCAATGAAAAAATCTACCAGAGATAAATAAATAAATAAATAATTTATTAAATATTAATTATTAATTGTTTTCTAAATTTAAAATGGATATAAACTCCACTAAAATAATTTACCATAGTAGAAACCATATTGTTGAGACAAACAGAGTGGTCTGAAAAATTATTTGTGATCATCTTATAATGTAAAATTACCATTTTACCCCATATATGAATCCAGATAAATGAATTCAAATTTATAATCATAATTCATGTTTCATAAAACATGGTTCTAAAAACCTATATACCATAAAATGTATTATCCATGAGAAGCCTGGTTGTAAGAATAATATAAATTCTCTCAACATGATTATCTACAAAAGAAAGTTATATTGACTATCAGGAGACCATTCTCATCAAATCAATAATGTTTCCACAAAGGATGGAATTTATGAGCATCCAATCTGGCAGAACCCACACTATTAATAACCTTATAACCATTTAAAAAAAATTTGAGGCCAATGGCCCCTGAAAACAATGAATTACAAATGAAATATGATTTACCACCCTGAATAATTCCAATGGTGACCTCCACACCATATTTATCACCTTATACCTCTCCATGAGAACAACCTCAATAGGTTCCTTTATCAAACAAGGAGAGACATTAAAGAACAAAATTTTCTAGGTGAAGAGACGATGATGTCAAAAAATACTCAAGATGATATCAATAATGATAATGATTATTTCTTACCAAGAGTACACAATTTTTTTATCATCATCATCGCATTTTAATATTTTGGAAACCCCCAAAAAGGGGAAAAAATCAAAGACAGAAAAAACGCAGGAAAACTGGGAAGGCATAGGGGAGCCCCAAAAGATACTATGGAGGCCTAAAGTAGTGCAGACCAAGGGTTAAATCCCTCTAATTCATGATAATATTAGAAAGGATAACTTGCCTTTAACCAATACCAGAAACCACGTCTCCTGAAAATTTATTTCTAGGTCCTTACATTGGTCACCCTTAATTCAATATGTTATCCATTTCTGATGTCCCCTTTACCATAGCGGGATATTTTTCATTTAACTAGAACTCATGGGTAACCATTCCCATTAAAAGTCATTGAAAACATATTTCCTCATCATGCACACATCCACTCATCGATTTTACATTCAAGAGGAATCATTTGAAACTGGTATATACCTTTATCATATGTCTCTCAATCCCAAGAGTTATCCAACACAAGAATTATATAACCATCCATCACAATACACCCCTTTCATTAATCATAATCATCCTTATGACGCACCATCAAAAAAATCATTACCCGTTCCATAATTCATTTCAAGAAGGCATTTCACCTGACATCATTCCAATAATGATTGTCTGACCACACTCTGACTATATTTGTAAGATCATAAGGAGTGGTCAATTGGGATAGGATCCCAAAAATTTATGGCAAGAAAATCAAATCTTAATAACAAAGAACCCACATATCATATCAAAAGTTGAAGGAATCAACATTCTTATTTTTCAAAACATGAGAACCTAATAGGAATAAATCTCAAAACATGTGTATTACAAAGAATTATTCATAAAAATGATTCTAAAAACATGTCCCAACCTCTCACATGTTGGCCACCCTCAATCAAAATGATCACAGATCTATAAGGGTCTGATAAAAAACTAAGGGTCTCTAGGTCTTCCACATATCCCTACATGTTATGTCTCACTACTAGGTCATAATGTATATCCACCAATCCCAAATGATCAAATACCACCATGGGAGGTAATGTGAAAACTAAAATATGAGGGGAAAGAATGAATACATTGACAACTAGTGCCATATACCTCTCTATGAATCATTATAAATAATTTCACCCCAAGAGGCAACGATAACAACATAGAAGAGAAAATGAGTTGACAGTCATTCGAAAACAGTATAAATAGAACACCCTTGAGGCATAGATTATGAGAAAGGCCTTGGTATCTATCTGAATCATGCTCCATGATCCAACTATATAAAACAATGTGTTTTTTTGAGAAAAAGTTCTTTCCAATAAATGATGGAAAAAAAACTACATAGAATATAACTGTAAATTTAAAAAAAAATCAGGATAAAAAACCCTAAAAGATTCATATCACATGGGAATTATTCTATATAGAACTATTAGGGACACTATAATTCTTAGTTATGGAGAACATAATCATCATCCTAACCACAAAAAACCTCGATATAGATCCACATGAACTCCCTTTAGTAGGAAATATATGTATCTAAGTAAACTCAATTGAGTATACTTCCACAAAAATCCATATTGGGAAAACACCATATAGGTTTTTATGAAACTTTTAATTATTGTAATTACAAATTTATAATAATAACACACTCATAGGCCTATATTATGTGAATAACACAAGCCAAATATGAGCAATGAGAAGCCCATTACATTTGTTGACCAAGAGTAAAAATCAATTTCTAGTATCCAGTTGATGTCCAGGAGCTATAAATCCATTATTAATCATCACATACACAGAACATGGGTTTCACTTAAGGTGAAAACTATATACCACTATAACATCAATTATTATAATAGATATCCCAATACTATAAAAACTACGACATTTTTTGGAACAATTATTTTCTATGTAATTGTCTGATATCCATCACAAGTTTCAGCACATTCCAATTACACATATCTACAATATATAAAATAGTAAATACCTAGAAAATAATATATTTGATTCTATTTTCCATGACTTGGGATTCCATTGACCATGAAATTATTAATCTGACCCCATGGTTCTTCTATAATACCTTGTTTTTACTAACATCACAAAACATGTTATTACTCACTGGGGTTTCTTATCAGACTACTGACAATCCACACATGCGAACACATGTTCTTTTAGTGAATTTTTAATTAACTCATACACACCCTTGGAACCATCCCACCAAGTCACCCATCATGATCACTAATCTAATCCAAGAATGCTTAATCATGGTGTTTTAATCAGTATGGATCTAGAAAAGAAAGGTGCACCCTGTTGACTTGGGTAGTAACATATAGCCTTTTAATCCTCACTTGTACAATCATGTTACACTCTATGTTTTTAATGCACATTTCCCATATTATGGACCGGATCCTCAAACTTGGACAATGCCTCTGAGCTTCCATCTAGGTATTAGATTTGACACCCCTTTCTAACATCATGGCCCATATGCCAGTATCCTGATGCTCCAAGTTGTTTCTTTAGGAGGCCTCAAGTGTTACTCCTTGAATGATAGAGACTTATGACTTGTATTGGGGGTCTAGGGTGTGACAGAGGGGATACTATTCCCTTACAGTAGAGTAAGAAAATAGAAGGAATAGCTATGTATCATTAAAAATAGTAAATAATAAAAGTGTAGAAGTTATAAATAAATGAAATAGAATATGTTTTAAGAATAAATGAAATTCTATAATGTTACAAGAAACTAATCCTTATATAAAACACTAGTCTCCCATATGGATGTCTATAATGATACATAAGTATGAAATAAATATAAATAAAAGTACATGGGTCGAATAAAAACTCTAATCCAAACCCCATAACCAATCTCTAGAAACATTCGAACTGCACCATCCTGAACAGAAGAACCCACATGAGTTTCTCCACTCAATCATGTAACTTCGGGCCTCATCTCTATCCATAATGACTCTATTCTCAGCATAAAAATAGACACAAGGTTTGTATGCACACCAAGGTTCACATAAAGGTGTGCGAAACAATCTCAGTAGGCCACAAAAAGAAGATCCTATTATTCTTACATCATAATCTCATGTTTATGAAATATGCACAGCCTAGCTAAGACACAATGAAAAATGTAAAAAATAAATACAATGTGAAACCAATGTCAAACCCAGGGTATGTGTTCCTAGTGAAATGGGAAATATCATGTATCTTTATATTTATAGTCTTATATATGTATAGTCTGATACCTATACATATATAAATAAATACAAATATATTTGAGTAAGGTGAAGGAAGTAATGAAAAATCATCATCAAATGATCACTATGTCCATAATCTTGATCTCCTGGAAACAATTTTTAAGGGCATTGATTAGAATATCATGCCATTAAAGCCATGTATCATTAATTTTATCATTCGATACATAATCCAAATAAAAAAATAAAAGTTTGGTAAACTTCCTAAAATGTCTCCATGAACGTAATGTCACCAAAGGGGGATACTCATCCGAACCTCTGGTTCACCCATACTCTCCTATAATCACTACTATAAAGGTTTCAAAGGAGGTACATATGGTTATCCTATAAATGAACTAGAGCTAGATTCCATGCTACTCATACAATGTAAATCATGTATAATATCTTAGCTATATGTACTAGTCCATATGAAAACATGAAATTATGACTTGGTTGAAGCCAAATGGTTTGACCATTAATCAATCAACCAGGTGAGATCACCGATGAGACACTATTCCCACCCATTGAGATGAAAATGTTGATTTCATGCCGATAATCTATCATAGGTGTGATACACCATTCTCAACCACCCCAATAAATAAAAATAGAACATAATAATGATTCTAGAGATAATGTGTAGATTCCCACATCATATGAAAACTCGAGGAATGAATAGTTATCCTCCATTATTCACTAGTCTAGGAGAGTATAATCTTCTTTTATAGTCCCAAGTCAAGGAGAGTGTAATCATCTACTGGAAACATCATGTCAAGGAGAGTATAAAAATCCTCATTTAACCCATGAGTTGTGGAGAGAATAATAATCATTATTATATAACCAATTAAGGATTGTGGAATCATCATCATCAATTGGGAGATATGGATCATTACTTGGGGTGTCATTCGCAAATATCATAATAATATGATAAATGGATAGACCCTATGAAACACCTTTGTAAATACCGAAAATATAAAAATAAAATATATATAAGATGAACAGAAAAATAGTAGTTAATAACACTGGGTCTACAAAAAAATTCAAAACATAATATGGATAAGTAGCCAAATCCCAGTGAATCTCATCCAGGCATCCCAAAGAGAAAGATATATGTGTTCTATAAATCATATCAACCACTAATCAGGAAGCTCCTTTGGAAAGCACCAATTATATTGAAGTAAACATGTGATTATAAAAATAGAAACGTGAGGGTGGTCTAAGGTCAAACCTATTACCTTATCAACACAAACACTAACTCAATAGACCATGGCAACTCAAACATCAATGCACATAGTAGGTCATTCAAGTTAAACAATGAATAGAAATCCTACTTGGGTTCCTCAATGTCTTCAAATAAGTGAAGAAATCTTACTCGAGGTCCTTAGATGATAAGGTAAGGTGGAATACTCTATGGGATCCTCAATAACAAGTAAACATAGGCATCCAACAAGGGATCATCAGAATGTCATGTTAGTAGATACATCCTAATAGGGATCATAAAAATGGAATGTCAACAGAGGAATCCAAACAAGGGATCCATAGAATGGTAAAAAGGAAGAATAATCCTAATAGGAATTCCTCATGTATTAATGTTTGCAAAAAAAATCTCATTTGAGACCACTAGAAACTAGAAGTAGAAAAATGAATTCTAAATGGAATCCTCTAGGATATAAATTAGGAAAGGAATCCTATGAGGGATCCTTAAGAAGAAGTAGTCTCTTAGCCTCATTTATCATTAGGGAACATCTCATAATGGTGATATTCCCAAGGGAATGATACAAAGAACATGTAATGGGTGATGTCTCATTGAAAATATCTGATCAAAGGTTACACAATTTTTTAGTCCGAACACCTAACATGAAATTTTCATATCACGTATCTCCCTTAGGATGCAACTGAATTTTATTATTATTGTATGAACCTATAAATTTAGGTAAAAATAAGATATTATTACTAGGATTCATAAACAAACACAAGGTTTTCACAATCACGATTTATAAGGAATTATACTCTGAATAAACTAATCATGATTCCAATTCTTTCTAATTGAGATGAGGATATGAGAAACCTCCAAAGGGGTGAAAAGGTGAAGTATACAACATGTTACCTTGGTATACCACACGTACCCTTAGGTCACCTCATAGGTGCATACTGCTGCCTGTAAATGAGATGTACAATCCCATGTAGACAACACATTAAATGGGTAAATGGTGTGTGAACCACATGAGGTACCTAACATTATACCAAACATGGCCTTGAAATGTGTATATGCTGGTAGTTTATTATTACATGGTGTGAAACTAACACAAGGACTATCCATGTAGTTTATATTTCCATGTGCCCCAACATGGGAAGCCTGGATTGGAACATGATTACATGGTTGGGTCCCAACACACATGAATTACATCTCATATATAGAAGTTACTTTATAAAATTAATCCTCGTCAAAAATGATTAACACACAACTTGTGTTCGTGGAACCACATATTGTGTCGAAGGGCTTTCTCGAATGGAAAACCCTAAAATATCTTCAAAACCTAGTTTTTCTTAGAAAAATCCATAGATAATCACACATGGGATCCTAAGAAATCATTATATATATTTAGAACATGAAAAAGTAAAAACAAGGAGAATTATCATAAAACATATTAACAACCTACCTCTGGGCCGACTGTGACATCCAACTTGATGTGGTCGACTCGATCCCTATCAAAATTTCCCCCTAAATAACATGTTGTGGAAGAAAAAGGGGAGTAAAAAAAGATATAGGAGAAGTAAGAAAATAAAAGAGGGAAAAAATAAATAAAATGAAAGGATTATGAAAGAAATAAAAATGAAAAGGGAGTTTGGGCCGACTACGACACTCAACTTGAGTTTATGCCTATTATAAGAATACTCTCCCTTCTAGACTCACAATACGAGACAAGATATCAATATTACAGTCTATTAAAATGATATGTATAAAATAACCGTTGTAAATAACATAATTTTTAATTTATTAAATACTTAATATTAATTATTCCTCTAATAATCAAACAAATCAGAATTCCACCACACATCTATCCTAGGGTAAACCGCCAATTCGGTGACCAATATAGTGATCAAAAAAATTTGCAGAGATAATATTCTATAGAAAGATTATATTTTTACCTCTTAAAATCTTCTAAAATTAAAAATTCAAATTTCTACTATAAAATCTAGTTCGTAAAGACACATGTCCTTACAATGTAGTATAGTGAAAGGATAATGGTTAAGACATGATAATCGTAGAATAGGTCCATTAAGGGGTCTCTTTGGAGTAGATTTATTTCCAAATGTTCTTATTTTCTTGGTTATAAGATGATTCCAACAACATGGAGTCTGTTTCATCCTTACAATTCCCATTTCAATGGGGCTATATGTACTCAAGTCCCTTATAGTTGATCAAACATGGTTTGATATACACTGTTTGTCATGTCTATTAGAATATATTCTGAGAACATTTCGTTGGGTTCCATCATGAAGCTTCTGTCCATCATATGGATGTGTTGTTACACCAATATTATATATGGTAGAAATTACTGCATGGTGCTCTATATTTTTTTAGTAGATATGGGGTGGGGTGGTCATAGGAAAACACTATGACACCTGATGTACTTAATTAAAATGAATAGATCACTAGTATAGAGGTAGTATCCATTATAGATAGCGAGCTCTTAGGGAAGATCATGGAATGTTTAATTCCATCGTATTTCCATTTACAGGTGATCGAGATGCCATTATACATATTATTTTAATATATTATTGTCTACTATATTCCTTGGGTGATTTATAAAAAATTTACTACATAATATTACCATCTCTATTCTTGTATTTGGGACTAGATATAGAGGTACTTCATGTTCCCTTTAAATTTTATGTACTATTTCGAGTCTAGTATATCTTGTATGATGTGTAAAGATATTGTGATTTAATGATTGGACACTTTAACTATTGGTACAACTTCTTATTTTGAGTGATATAACTATTTAATACAATCCACTAAATGGAATGGTTGTATTTAGGGAATCATATGGGGTATTTAATTTGGAGGAATGACATAATCCTAGATGATTAATGATAAAATATAGTGTTTATGTGAGTTTTTCCCTCTGATGGTTTGGGGTAATGTTATGTTTTTATATTCATTAGTTGTTGGACTAATGTCCAATATAGTAGAGGATAAGTCATTGGTTTTCCCCAAAAGTTGTAGAATAATACCAGTGTGTTTGTTAAGAACATTTTTCCACTACCACCTTTACATGAGATCAAATTCAAGATAGAGTAAGAATTAAGTTTTTCTCTAATGTTGATATGTCTATGTATCGTAGTTCCTTCTATGTTCTGGGGGTTACATATTTATATTGATGATATTATAGGATGATAATTCATGTATCCTGGTATGTCACCTTGGGGTGATAAAGTCTATTTCACAAATAATGAAGATGAACATATATGTTTGTGTGGAAATTATCATATCTTGAAACATGTGATAGTGATGAACTAGCATCCACTCCCATGTAATGATGATTTTTTCAATCAATTAAATGTGATAAATATATCTCAATGAAAATTTTAATGATAAGATATCCTCAGATGAATTTGAAAGAAAATAAAATTCAGAAGCTATCTTTATAATTCTCTTATATGAATTTGGAGTTCACTATAATTATTTAAATTGTTTAAAATTATTTAGTAATGTTCAAATTATTGAAAAATTATTGTTTTTTTTGTGTTTCTTGATCAGTTCATGGTGATGTTTATTAACAACATCTATATGACTTTGATGTCTAAATTGGATCATAAATGTAACAAAATAATATATTATGAATCAATTTTTCAAAATAAATTCAATTTATTCAATATCTTGTGTTACATGCAACAATGAGTTTAAAATAAACTCAATAAACTATAATAATATTATTATATAAAGTGATAGTTATTACCTATAGGTTAGATTGGTGGTTATTAAAAGTACCTACTAAAATATGAAAAACATGTGGTTTGTGTATGATTTTTTTTTCATTGGTTATCAATTAATTATAAATAAAAATTTAAATCATTTGATAGTAAGAGAGGCATTTTTTTCGAAAAAGACATTTTATACAAAACATGTAATTTTATATTAAAAAAAATAAATTATTAACTATTGGTGAATGATTTTAATTTAATATATACTATATATTTTGTCAAATGTTTTAGCATTAATTTAATATTTATTTAGATATTGAATTAGAATAATATATTTTTTTCTTAAAAATTTATTTTTTCTAAAGAGTGTTTTTCTCACCTGATGAATGTCTATTTGTAAATTAATTTATTCCATATGTAGGGGTTGAATTTGATAAAATTTATTCCATATTTTTAATTAGTAGTTAAAAATTATTTAAATAGTCCCCTCTAATTTTTTTAGTCATTATAAATACTAACCGTGGTATAATTAGTCACCCCGAAAATGGGTAAATCGGTGTAACATATGATAAAAATAAGTGATTAGACCACAAATTTTCATCATAATTCTTATTTTTTGTTCTTAATTCGACCATTATCACGTTATTATTGAAATTGAGTTGTTTAATTTCATATTTCAATGAAAATATCTAATATTATATTTAAATCAAATAAATATAAAAAATGTCACTCTCTTAGATTTAAATATTTACTATGTGTCCACATATAGAGAAAAACAAGTTATGAGTGAATATAAGTGTCTATTTTGAGACTAATGAAATTTTTAAACTGATTTATATTTATTTCTAATTTTAAGTAATTATATAATGACCATAAAATATTATGTAAAACTCATGAGATATTTTTATAATTTATTTAAAATATAATATATGATTTTAAAAACAGAAAAAGAAATATAATTTAGGTTATCAAATGTATAACATCATTTTTGTTAACGAATATGAAATATAAGTGTTCTATTGGATTATATTCGAAATAAAACTTTGTCAATATGTATTTTATGTAAAATTAAATGATTTGTACATGAATTGACAATAACCATTTTAAATGAAAATATTATTTTTTTAAATTACATATAAATAATAAACATATTATACATTGACATATGGGATAATATATGGTGGAAAATTTCACCCATTTATCATTTATGGGTCATTTGGAACCATTTATATTTTTAATGATTATAACATATTTTAATATTTTAATAAATTCAATGGGTGCCCCTTCGCCCAATTATAAAATCACATCCGTCCTTTTCATTCTCTATGAAATGTTGAGATTCTATGCTCCCCTATCCACAATATATAGGTTCTTAGTTATGAAAAATACAAACCATAAATCCATTAAGAGGAGATATAATGGAGTTATTTTAAAGAAGGTATAATCACATTAACCAACCTATTTGTTGTTAATTAATTTTCAACACCTATAAATAATTTATATTATTTATAAAATAAAAAATTGAATGTCATAAAAAATTGAATATTTATTTTGATTACGAAACCTCATACACCATCTCTTTATATAAAATGGATTGTGATAATATATCTTGTGTCTTCATATGTCTTACTATCACCATAAAGGGATAAAGTTGATTTCTCATCACAATATTTTAATAATGAGTGTTATGATGGATTTACAACATATATATTTGATAATTATTAAAAAATTATACTTTTTAATGATAATATCATATATACCTTATTACATTCTAAACCATTGGAAAATGATAAAATTAATTGTTTGTACGTGTTGACTACCATATCCATGATGCGATGTGGATTATTTTTCATTTTTGTTACACTAGGTTGGTAATAAGAATGTATTTAATTAATATATATGATATATAATATATAAAATTTATTTTATCAATGTTAGTTATTACTTATCTTTACTTTTTTTCTATTTAACTAAAAAACAAAAACAACGTCCCGGCATACGTATGTCCTACCGTCCCCAGAAAGAGATTAATTCAATTGACATCCTGATATTTTATGTATGTATCCATTCATGTTTATAATTACTTATTTTTTTATTTATATAATTTTTAAAATCGTGGATATTATTTATCCTTGAAAAAAAATAAAAGTACCAACCCTTTCGAACCATAATATACATTAAAAATAAAGTAGATATCACCTGAAATAATGATTTTATTAAAGAGGTGTTAAAAAATGGGCGATAAATGGTTATAAGTAAATAATATATTGTTCTATACATATTAGAATTATTATTTAATATTATTATAATAAATAAAAAAATTATCTATGGGTTTCAATCACATATGAAAGAATTCAGACCAAAGGTAATGGATTTTCATCTCATTTTTATTTCTGTTGGACACATGCTTTATGAACCAATTGGTTTTTTTTTGTCGTGTATATACTACCCATGAGTGAGTATTATGATCATTAAAATTATACTAATGTGTTTTAGAAAAACATATAGGTTTATTTCTATCAATATGTGATGATTCAAAAGTTATTAAAGTGGTAAGGATTTTATGTTATAATCTCATTGTTTATCAGAATTGTTTATGATTATGTTTCTAATGATAAAATATTTTAAAATACCTCTCAATAAATTTACCAATATTTTTTTCCACATGTTATATCATGAAATTATAGGTATTACTTTCATTTAGCTAACCTTTTATTCTTATGAAAAAAATATGTTTTAATGAAAATTGACTATATTTCTATATTTATTTGAAAAAATATTTCTTCCTTATAAATGTTTTCCAAATATGTATTAATGAATTTTTTTATATTCCCATATAAATATATAAATTAATTTTAACTACGGTTGAATTTTTCAAAAATAGTTCAAATGTATCTTCTTATTTTTTTAAACAATTTTGTAGTTTTTTATTTTTTTTCAGAAAAGAGTACAATGAATGTTTCTCTTATCTCATATGCTATGAATTATAATTCCATCCATAAATACCACTAAAATATACTAATAACCATGTATAAATATCCATTCTTATTTTGAAGATAAAAATTTAATGTTATCTTTTTTATATTTTTAGAATTCAATGAAGTCATTTCAAAAGCGAAAGGTTATTTTAATGAAGAATGTTTTAATGAAATTTTCATGGAATTGTTATTCATAGAGGAAAAACTACATGATTTAAATTATTATTTGATATTGATGTGATCCAAGGATACCATAATAATTATTTATGTATATGGTTTATGTTTATAATGAAAATATGATTATCAAAATCATTCCTTTCCGCGGGCTATACAATGATGAAGTAAAGAAATGTTTTTGAAACCTGTTTACATCCCATTTGTAATGCTCTAATTATCCCTTTATGAAACAAGACTAATTTATTGGGTTTTTATATTATTTATATTGTATGATATTATTCCTAACATATGTACAATTTTGATATGTGATGATGGTTACACTATAACAAATGATGATAGTAATGACACAACTATGAATGGTTGTTACGTTATAACCAAGGAAGATATTCATGTTATAACCATGGATATGTAGGACATATATATCATTTAAATGAATTGGATAATTTTTGGTATCTCTTAAAATCAATATGACTAAAACAGGTAGTGAAATCTATTCAATAAAATAATTTTAAACTATGATATACTTGGGATTGAAACATGACTACTACAATAGTTTTTAGTGTAACCCATCCCACTATAATATTCGTGGAAATGATCCTGTATTATTAAATAGATTATTTATATTTCCTATGGTTATTCCATAAAATTTCATTTTATTCCATTATTATTCTCTAATATAACATTTTTATTGACTCTTTTATGATTCATGTCACCTTAAAACCCAATATTTATGTCATCACTCAAGATTATGATTTAAGACATGAATGTTATGATTTTAAAATTCTACGTTAATATTATTATTCCTTTATGTTCATTTTATGATCAAGTGATCATTGATATCTACTCATTTTACCATTATTGAGTTTCTGAGATAACCATCTCACTTTTTTTCATTCCCTGAGTTATGAAGAAATGTATTTTATTATGATTTTCTATGAGAAAAATTCTAGTTATAGAGAACATAGTGGGATACAATGTTGATATTTTATGTTCTTTTTTCTTATGATTCCTTGATTCCAAAGGAACCATACAAATAAGATTAAGGAAATAATAATTTAATTATGTAAGGAGTATTCATATACTAATATTTGATATCTACATATCAAAATTCTGTATCTCAAACAATTTTACCATAGAAAGGATTATATAAGGATTAGAAACTAATATGAGATACTTTATTGGGAATCCTGGGAACAATTATATGTATAGGATTGCATAATAATGATTTCATAATGATCATGATTAACCTAGTATAAGAATAACATGTCATAGAAAAATTCTCCATGATATAAATATCCTATAAATGATTTTTCATGATAATTTGGGGTTCCACTCCTATAATTTTTATTTAGACAATTATTTTTATTATTAGTCAATGGATGAAACATGAAGGAATCTTTTTATTCTTAATTAAATAGAGAATGAAATTATTTTTCTCCTAAAAAACTAAAATTTATGGGAAAATTATAGTAAAATTATGTTTCTATGATAAAACAACTTCGTAAATATATAAATCATGATAAAAATCAAAACATAAAATGGAGGTAACAATTTTATCTTGAGTTAGTTATTAGGAAATGTACACCTTATTTTACTGGGTGTACTAATCCACTAATCATTGAGCGATGAATCAGTACCATTAAAAATATTTTTTCTATTATCTAGTGTTCGTAACATAATAAATGTATTCTGGTTGTTTACTATTTTAAAGGAAAAGTGGATGAGTGGTTTAATCATATCATGAAAATGAGGAAACATGAATAAGTTCACACCATGTAGTGGGATGAGTTTAACATCTTTTTTTACAATAATTATTTTAATTTTAATATTTAAAATAACATCGAGAAAGAATTATATGAACTTGAAATGAATGGTGAAAAATCTATATGTACTTATGATGTAAATTTCATAGGATTTGTGAGGTAAATTTCATAAATTAAAATTCGAACTGAATGCATCTTGCACCATTTCGTTAGTGACATAAAACCATGTTTCAGTAGGGTGTTATCCATAATGAACATTGGTTTCTATGATAAAATCAATTGATGTTCCATCAATATGGAGATAGATATTAGTGTTTCCAATCAATTTCATGTTTTAAAAATAAAAGATTGATAAAATTCAAAAAAACTCTAAAAAATTATATAGAATATGATGAGGAATTATTTACACTTAATGTCTAGAGTAAAACAAGGAGTAAATTTTCTCAAGGGAACTGGTAAATGTTACAAGTGTGGAAATGATGATCATATAGTAATAAAATTATTAAATAATGGGAAGATGGTTAATAATGATTGAAAAGGAGGTAAATATATAAATAATTTTCCATTCACACTATAATGTTTTAAATATAAGGGCTTTGGAATTATTCCATCTTGTGCCCAAATATGATGGTTAATGATGATAATTAATTTCAATTACTTCTTATGCCCAATGAAAAATTGAAATGTTATGAAATCATTTTTTCTGATGATGTGTACAATACTGATGTGGTGAAAGGTACACATACAATTTTCTCTAGAATTTCTAGTGACTTATTTCATTATTTATATACCAAGTATTTTATATCCCACTAATTTTCTCATGGTATAACTACACCAACTTAGTGATCAGATGTTGTGTTTTCTATAAAAACCCATAATTTTATGATGATCACACCTCAACTCTATGAATATTTTTTTTCGATGTTTTTGGGAATACGATTATCTTTATTTTTTAAAATTATTCACTATTGAATTTGACAATATTTCTTACAAAATCTAGACACCAATTTCATTGAAATTTAGTCTTCAATTTCATCAAATTTTAGGCAATGATTTCATCAAATATCTGTAGAGACCCGATGCTTGACGTACATTGACATTACATTACATTTGCGGAATACTTAGTACATAACAAAAACACAAACACACAAGGATCGTAATAGTTTAGTGTCTTTGGAAACTCGGAATATAATCTTCTAATCCTGGTAAAAGATCTTCAAGATCTCGCATAAAGATCTTCTTTTTTTTATACCTAAATCCTTTCTTTATATCCTGGGGAAAAGTAAACATAAAAGGGTGAGCTCAAATGCTCAGTAAGGGTAAACAAAAAAAATATCAATCACATCGTATACACAAGCACATAACTTTTGGAAATCTTAACCTGCAAAAGAGATCATAATTTCATAACATGGGATAAATCATGGCAGTGAAATGTAATCACAATAATCATAACTTAAAACATGAAACTTTGTGGCCTACACACATAATCCTAGAGAATCATATCTTATTAGTCAAGACTCATTTCCAAGACTATCTTAGTGGACAAAGTCCATTTCTGAACCGTGTCACCCTCGTTTCAGTCATGTTTCACTGAACCGGTATAACCTACCGTTCCAGCCATGTCTATCTCATGAGATATAAAATCTTTACCCAATTCATTGGAGGGAGATATAGGTCCCACCCATCTCATAATGATACCATTCTTATGTGTTCCACAAAATCATAAACCATACATCATTGCATAACCCATGTAATAAAAATGGGAATCTTAAACATCATGACATCATAAAACAATTCATATAAGATAAAGGAACTCATAAAAATATTTCCATCACAACATAAATAATATCAATGTAATAATAGGGATAAAAACAGAACCCTTTATTTTCTTATATGGAAAATAATTTTGATAAAACACTTGAACTTCATTCTTGAGGAAAATATCCTTTCTTCTTAAAAAAACATTTTTCCTTTCTTAACATGTCATACAACTTTAAACTAAAAGAAGTTGATTAAAAATAAACTTGAAAACTTGTAAAGTAATCTTCTTGGAAATAATGTTTTAAAAATCCATTCATGCCGTATAAGTTAAAAAAAACATTCTTCTCATACTTTTGTCGGAAAAGTCAAAAAGTACCACGTACAAAAAATGACAAAAGATTTCTTTCATATCTTTTACTAAAAACTCACCGAAGGGTAAATTAGGATTTAAACAATTGTAGGTGAATGGAAATAATATTACATATTGAGGAAACATGGATGTGGATGATAAAATACACCCCCAGTAAATATTTACGAATAAACAATCTCGGATAAAAATGAGATTGTGATATTTCCCTTACCTTAGGTCCGATTTGCTTCGTATGTGTCCGAAACTCCTGTATAATGATTTAAATAATGTAATTTACTTATTACAAGATCATATGATATCATATATGGTTCACTTATGACTTTATATTACCCGTTCTTTTTTAAATTCCATGTTAAAGAGCGTTTTGGGTAAAATTGTTTCATTTGTCGTCCGTGTTTTGACTTGTAATTATTCATATGATTACATAGATCATTATTACATAATTCCAGAATATAAAACATGATATATATATATATATATATATTCAGAATATACATATATATAATAAATCAGTAAATGGAATGAAATACACCGTTCATGGAGACGGTAGGCCGTACGTACGCATGAACGCTGTTTTCGTTTCCTTATTGAGTTGAGCAGAATTAAGTGGATGACATACATATATATACACATAAATCCAGTATCATTATTATGTCATATATTTCATGATTACTTATTATATATACTTTATAATCATTCATGAATGGTTAAAGTAGAGAATAAATCTCATCGCGTCGTGGAGACGGTAGTCCGTACGTACGCACGAGCGATGATATCGTTCTAATGATTGTGGGACTGTATTGGAGTGTATTTACACTATTTCAGAATCAATATCACTTTAAAATAATAATATATAGTTATTATTTACACCATTATACCCATCCAAGTAAGGTGGTGTTGGAAAATAGATTACACCACGGCGTGGAGACGGTATTCCGTACGTACGCACGCGCGGTGATTTCTTCTTTCGTAGGATGGATAGATGGTGAAATAGGGTTGTTTCATACTTATAATAACATATCAGTATATTATTGATACTGATGTTATTACTTCATAATGAAACAACTAAAGAAGAAAAAGTGGAAGAAGAAATAAAGATGAAAGAATCGGTAACAGACATTACCTCTTCTTTGAAGTGCTTCTTTGAGACCTTCTTTTAGGGCACTAAAATTGGTCTTTGAAGAAGACCAGGACCTCTAGGATGTCTCTAGGGAAGTGGAGTGGATAATGTGGCATGGGTTGTCCGAGCTTGAAGTCTCAAAGTGGTGTGAGGAAGAGAGGGAGGAGGTGCCCTTTTATAAGGGAGGAGAGGGGCACCTTTCGAATAACTAAAAATATTATTTTATTATAAAGACAAATTCGATTTTAAATAGATCCAAATTGATTTATTTCGAAGATAAAGTGGGTATGGGTCTAAATAATCTCAACCAATAGAACTTAGACGTGTTTAGGTTCGTATTTTAACCTTATCATTTAGATTTAACATTAAGTTAAATAATTTTACTTTTACCGTGTCTTCTTGTGTTCTTACACTATAAGGTTAATAAACTTACTATAAGAAGCCAAAAGAACCCCAAGTTGTTTATTATTAATATATATAACCTTATCTAAGTCATTTGGCCGAACCTTAGATTTTTTAGAATAAAATAACAATTAATAATATAATATTTGTTTTAAAAACTATTTTATGTCAATTTTGACACTATTTAGTAATTGATTTTTGTGAAAATCATAACAGAATTATTAGTTCGAAACAAGTTAATTAAATCATTACTAACATGTCATATAAACCTAGAATGTTAGTTGGATTCATAAAAAGTCTCAAATTGCATTTATTTTGGTGTTTATAACATCAATTATGTCAATATTTCATTAATAAGATAATTACTGCGTAATCATTGGGTCATAAATAAATTAAATTATTTAATGTCTAAAAATTACAAATAAAATACCATTATGTAGGAAATCTTTTTAGATTTCTAATGAATATTTAAAATCGAATTTATCTTATGTATAACCCTATATTAAAAATGTTTTAGTAAATAAACTTTGATTTTAACTCTTTTAACCCTTCTTTAAATAAATTAATAATAAATGTCCTAATCTAATCCAAGTTGGCCTAAATGGTCATATTTTATTCCTATGTTTGTTTTTGGTCGAATTAAACTTTTCCAATAGAAATAGGACATGTGTTAGGGTAATAATAATATCATCTTTACCCTTAATTACCTTATTTAATTTTAACCGTGATAAAAAAAGTAAAAAGTTACTATTCACCAAAAAAATATTTTTATCTCATTGAACCACATTTTACTTACTGAAATCAACCGTGTCTCTCGGATTTTTGAAATTCCACTCACAGAAGTGGTAAACTTAGGTTTTATGAACAATTCAGTTTTTTTAACTACCACTTAGTGGTTTCACTATTCATCAAAAATTGAAAGTTTTCAGAAAAATACCAAAAATTAGGCCTAAGCTATATTTGATATTATGAAATCAAAAATGATGTCTATTTTACCAAATTGAAAACATATCAGTTTCATTAACTAATTTAAAAATTAATTCCCATCGTCATAACAAATAGCGTGTTTTTAAGAGATAATAACTATCAAAAGATTGAAACTTGTTTATAACTGGTTTAAATGTGAAATTACATCCAATGACCATCATTGTATTAAATTGTAAAAATATATTCTAAATATATTTTAAAACCACTAAAATTAATAATTTATCACTATTAATTATTTCGATTGAAAAATTTGTTTTTAATTAAAATTTAGTAATTTCCACTATTCATCATAATATGAAAGTTATCCGAAAATTACCAAAATTTCACCCTAAGCTAATTTCGATATTCCGAATCCAAAAATGAAGTCCATTTTGAAAAATAAAATTTACAAAATTTCAAAAAGTGGTTATTACTATTCACAACGGCTAGTTTTAATAATATTTTAATAGCATATCGTTGTTTAGTGAAACTCGGTATTGTGTACTACACATGCTATCAAAGAAGGTCGCGATTGCATGCAATGAAAGGCAAGTCAAGGATGTGTGTTGTGCAAGCTCCTTTTGGTGTAGCGTACAACACAAGACATTAATGAAATTAAAAAGAATATTTTTCATAAACTCTCGAGGTTTTACATTCTACCCCCCTTAAAATGAATTTCACCCTCGAAATTCGTCGGGGTTATAAACGGTTTACTACTCGAAAGTTTCTTTAATATAAACCCACATCGTAAAAAGGAATACCAAAACCAATCTTTAAAAACAAAAGTATGAAACGTAACGGTTACCCAAATAAACTAATCACTGGGTTTCCACATAGGTGAAAATATGGATATGGAAGAAAAATCTAACCATCATGTTCTGATGGAGAGTGGTAGAGAACATGGCTATGGAAAAGCCAACAATCACAAATCCATAAATTTGTGACGATCTAAGGTACCATCTGATTAATCTGATATAAGAGCACTAGGAAAACATTTTTGGTTTTTAAGATCGTTTCCCTAAAGTTGAAGAATTTGAATTAGAATAAATACTTACTTTATTTTGGTACAATCTCACTGTTGTTCGTGCCTTGAACAATTTCCACTTCATCTCTTCAATAAATGAAGTTGAATTTGTTATTCGTGATGTGTTAGCAGATCATGTGATAGAATGACGGGTCATTCCATCTGTCTCAAACAAAAGGTTAGCAAAAGTTATTAAACATACATAAGTCATTCTATAGTGAGATTAATCATATATGGTTCCTAAAATGGACTTATACTTCATATATCATACTTCTTAATATAATAAAACTAGTTTCTACTATACAGGGACTTCTTATAGGCCATTGGTAGGTGATAAAGGCCAGTTTCACTTCAGTTGTGGGTTCGATTCCCACAGCCTTGTCCGACGCGATGGGCTGTCGCCCGTCCGGCAGGTTGTCCTTTTTCTAAAGCTATATTACTATAACATCCCATCAAAAATATCAAAAAAAAGTTTTATCCTTAAACAATACTAACTTATGTCTAACATAATCCATTCCAATCTTTAGGCTTATCTAAAATACTTCGGTCCACTCTCATAACATAGTGAAAATGATTACCAGAGATTTAATACCATCGTTGATCCCCATATATCGTAATACTGCATTCATATCTTGTTGGTCACATTCCAATCATTCGAAGGCCTTAATCATGTATTCCATTGAACCTTAGTGAAAACATGAATGCAGTTAAAAGTTTACACTTTCCACAAACCAAAATCCTCAAAATTCTTTATAATCAAACCATGATATCACTTAGTCCTTATAGCAATCATGAGCTCATGAATACTGTCAAACATTTCATTTTCTCTTTATCACTTCATTATGCGCATATCATCCACTTTCCAAAAAATACTTGAATAACCTTTCATTGTTACTCATACCATTCATCATAAACTTTCAAAACATAAGGAACGACAACAGTGTAACAATCCTTAGATGTCTTTTTATTCTATAGTACAACATTACACTTGATAAACATGTAATCATTCCACTACCTTCTTAAACCATCGACCGATCTTCAACAATTCTTTCATCTCACATATCATTTATAGTCTCTTCATCATCATCAACAAAAATACTACCCATACGACCATACATATTCTCTTCATGAGACATTCCCTTAGGGAATTGGTTTTCATAATGCCCGTACATTCCACATTTAAAACATTTAACCATTGTTGATGTCGTAGAAATACCATTAAACTCATCCATGGTGTTAACTGAAACTTTTCCATTGCACTTACTGGATTTGTGTCCTTATTTTCCATGCCCAAAGCATCTTCCAGTTCCTTTGAAACATTCTCATTGATTCTTCTTCCCACATGATTTACATAGGGTAATTTGAACTTTCTTTCCTCTATGATCATCATGAAACTACATCTTTCTCTTATTAGATGAGTCAGGAAACTTTCCAAATTTTACTTTATTGATCATATTATGAGATTTCTGATTCGGCATAATAATGATGTTTGGACTTCCAAATCCCATTTCATTTGATTGCTTATGAAGAATATCATTCAATTGTCCATCATATCCTCCATTATCGTGAATCATCTTGTTTCCACCCATTTTCTAAAACCCAAAAGGAATAGTGTGAGATGCAAAAATCATAATAAAGGGGGAGTAACTTCAATATCTAACATCTTAGGTTAAATTCTAAGATCGTTATCGTAGTGCTAGGACTATATCCTATATATATACTTATCCTTAGGGACATCCCTAGACATACCTTAGAAATATCTCTAGGGATCTCACTAACGTTTTCGCGTCCTAGTTTCCAAAGGTTGACTAAACCTCCCTCTGATACCAACTGTAGATACCCGAATCTTGACGTACATTGACATTACATTACATTTGCGGAATACTTAGTACATAACAAAAACACACACACATAAGGATCGTAATAGTTTAGTGTCTTTGGAAACACTGAATATAATCTTCTAATCCTGGTAAAAGATCTTCAACATCTCCCATAAAGATCTTCTTTTTTTTATACCTAAAACCTTTATTTATATCCTGTGGAAAAGTAAAAATAAAAGGGTGAGCTCAAATGCTCAGTAAGGGTAAACAAAAAAAATATCAATCACATCGTATACACAAGCACATAACTTTTGGAAATCTTAACCAGCAAAAGAGATCATAATTTCATAACATGGGATAAATCATGGCAGTGAAATGTAATCACAATAATCATAACTTAAAACATGAAACTTTTTGGCCTACACACATAATCATATAGAATCATATCTTATTAGTCAAGACTCATTTCCAAGACCACCACAGTGGACAAAGTCCATTTCTGAACCGAGTCACCCTCGTTTCAGTCCTGTTTCACTGAACCGGTAAACCTACCGTTCCAGCCATGTCTATCTCATGAGATATAAAATCGTTACCCACTGCATTGGAGGGAGATATAGGTCCCACCCATCTCATAATGATACCATTCTTATGTGTGCCACAAAATCATAAACCATACATCATACCATAACCCATGTAATAAAAATGGGAATCTTAAACATCGTGACATCATAAAACAATTCATATAAGATAAAGGAATTCATAAAAATATTTCCATCACAACATAATCAAATCAATTTAATAATAGGGATAAAAACAGAACCCTTTATTTATTTATATGGAAAATAATTTTGATAAAACACTTGAACTTCATTCTTGAGGAAAATATCCTTTCTTCTTAAAAAAAACATTTTTCCTTTCTTAACATGTCATACAACATTAAACTAAAAGATGTTGATTAAAAATAAACATGAAAACTTGTAAAGGAAGCTTCTTTGAAATAATGTTTTAAAAATCCATTCATGTCGTATAAGTTAAATAAAACATTCTTCTCGTACTTTTGTCAGAAAAGTCAAAAAGTACCACGTATGAAAAACGACAAAATATTTCTTTCATATCTTTTACTAAAAACTCACCGAAGGGTAAAATAGGATTTAAACAATTGTAGGTGAATGGAAATAATATTACATATTGAGGAAACATGGATGTGGATGATAAAATACACCCCCAGTAAATATTTACGAATAAACAATCTCGGATAAAAATGAGATTGTGATATTTCCCTTACCTTAGGTCCGATTTGTTCGTAAGTGTCCGAACCTCCTGTATAATGATTTAAATAATGTCATTTACTTATTACAGAATCATATGATATCATATATGGTTCACTTATGACTTTATATTACCCGTTCTTTTGTAAATTCCATGTTAAAGAGCGTTTTGGGTAAAATTGTTTCATTTGTCGTCCGTGTTTTGACTTGTAATTATTCATATGATTACTTAGATCATGATCACTTAATTACAGAATATAAAACATGATTTATATATATATATATATATATATATTAAGAATATACTTATATATAATAAATCATTAAATGGAAAGAAATACACCGTTCATGGAGACGGTAGGTCGTATGTACGCATGAACGCTGTTTTCGTTTCCTTATTGAGTTGAGCGGAATAAAGTGGATGACATACATATATATACACATAAATACAGTATCATTATTATGTCATATATTTAATGATTACTTATTATATATACTTTATAATCATTCATGAATGGTTAAAGTGGAGAATAAATCTCATCGCGTCGTGGAGACGGTAGTCCGTACGTACGCACGAGCGATGATATCGTTCTCATGATCGTGGGACTGTATTGGAGTGTATGTATACTATTTAAGAATAAATATAACTTTAAAATAATAATATATAGTTATTATTTACACCATTATACCCATCCAAGTAAGGTGGTGGTGGAAAATAGATTACACCACGGCGTCGAGACGGTATTCCGTACGTACGCACTCGCGGTGATTTCTTCTTCCGTAGGATGTATAGATGGTGAAATAGGGTTGTTTCATACATATAATAACATATCAGTATATGAGTGATACTGATGTTATTACTTCATAATGAAACAACTAAAGAAGAAAAAGTGGAAGATGAAATAAAGATGAAAGAATCGGTAACGGACATTACCTCTTCTTTGAAGTGCTTCTTTGAGCCCTTCTTTTAGGGCACTAAAATTGGTCTTTGAAGAATACCAGGACCTCTAGGATGTCTCTATGTAAGTGGAGAGGAGAAAGTGTCAGGGGTTGGCCGAGCTTGAAGGCTCAAAGTGGTGTGAGGAAGAGAGGGAGGAGGTGCCCTTTTATAAGGGAGGAGAGGGGCACCTTTGGAATAACAAAAAATATTATTTTATTATAAAGTCAAATTCGGTTTTAAATAGATACAAATAGATTTATTTCGAAGCTAAAGTTGGGATGGGTCGAAATACTCTAATCCAATAGAATTTAGACAAGTTTAGGTTCCTATTGTAAACTTATCATTTAGATTTAACATTAAGTTAAATAATTTTACTTTTACCGTGGCTTCTTGTGTTCTTACACTATAAGGTTAATAAATGTACTATAAGAAGCCAAAAGAACCCCAAGTTGTTTATTATTAATATATATAATCTTATCTAAGTCATTTTGCCGAACCTTAGATTTTTAGGAATAAAATAACAATTAATAATATAATATTTGTTTTACAAACTATTTTATGTCAATTTTGACACTATTTAGTAATTAATTTTTGTGAAAATCATGACAGAATTATTAGTTCGAAAAAAGATAATTAAATCAATACTAACATGTCATATTAACCTAGAAAATTAGTGTTATTCATAAAAAGGCTCAAATTTCATTTATTTCGGTGTTTATAACATCAATTTTGTCAATATTTCATTAATAAGATAATTACTGCATCATCATTGTGTCATAAATAAATTAATTTATTTAATGTCTAAAAATTACAAATAAAATACCAGTATTTAGGAAATCGTTTTATCTTTCTAATGAATATTTAAAATCGAATTTATCTTATGTATAACCCTATATTAAATTTTTTTTAGTAAATAAACTTTGATTTTAACTCTTTTAACCCTTCTTTAAATAATTTAATAATAAATGTCCTAATCTAATCCAAGTGGGCCTAAATGGTCATATTTTATTCCTAAGTTTGTTTTTGGTCGAATTACACTTGTCCAATAGAAATAGGACATGTGTTAGGGTAATAATAATATCATCTTTACCCTTAATTACCTTATTTACTTTTAACCGTGGTAAAAAAAGTAAAAAGTTACTATTCACCAAAAAATTATTTTCATCTCATTGAACCACATTTTACATACTAACATCAACCGTGTCTCTTGGATTTTTGAAATTCCACTCACAGAAGAGGTAAAATTAAGTTTTATGAACAATTCAGTTTTTTTAACAACCACTTAGTGGTTTCACTATTCATCAAAAATTGAAAGTTTTCAGAAAAATACCAAAAAATAGGCCTAAGCTATATTTGATATTATGAACTCAAAAATGATGTCTATTTTACCAAATTGAAAACTTATCAGTTTCATTAACAATTTTAAAAATTAATTCCCATCGTCAAAACAAATAGCGTGTTTTTAAGAGATAATAACTATCAAAAGATTGAAACTTGTTTATAACTGGTTTAATTGTGAAATTACATCCAATGACCATCATTGTATTAAATTGTAAAAAAATATTCTAAATATACTTTAAAACCACTAAAATTAATAATTTTTCACTATTAATTATTTCGATTGAAAAAGTTTTTTTAATTAAAATTTAGTAATTTCCACTATTCATCAAAATATGAAAGTTATCCGAAAATTACCAAAATTTCACCCTAAGCTAATTTCGATATTCCGAATCCAAAAATGAAGTCAATTTTGAAAAATAAAATTTACAAAATTTCAAAAAGTGGTTATTACTATTCATAACGGCTAGCTTTAATAATATTTAAATAGCATATCGTTGTTTAGTAAAACTCGGTATTGCGTACTACACGGGCTATCAAGGAAGGTCGCGATTGCATACAATGAAAGTCAATTCAAGGATGCGTGTTGTGAAAGCTCCTTTTGGTGTAGCGTACAACACAAGATATTAATGAAATTAAAAATAATATTTTTCATAAAATCTCGAGGTGTTACAATATCAGACTCCTTTTCCACACATTTTAAAACTCACTTTTAAAAGAATTTAAGAATATGATATCTCATTTTTCATAGAATCTATTTATTCGTATTTCATAAAGTTACATTTCATTATTAGCATACTGGTCAAATTTTATTATATCCTATTATATTTACGTATCTTATAAATGATAAAGATATTCTTACATTTTATTGTTTATTATACATGAAAATGTTTCCTATGTTTTATTACATGAAATGATGCCTTATTATATGTTTTTAACTAGACATTAGATGAGTGAGACTTGTCCAGGTCCCTCCAAAATTTAAGGAGAAATATGACCGTTGGAGAAGTAGCGGATTGTTTGGATTTTTTTCCTAAAAATACCTATCCCTTGAATGATTTTAGTGTAAGATTTTTTGTTATGATCTATGAATCAAGAGTTGATTTCATGGAGCTATATCTTGATGTTACGAATGCTCTACTTAACCTGCCTTGTAGGAATGCTGGAAAAATCTTGTTCATGTTTTCAACGTCTTTTTAGGCTTTCGTAGTGTGATTATGATTGGTGTTGATTAATCGAGGGATTCTGGGGATATAAAGACTGATGTGTCAATCAGCTTAATGATCGAGGGCTTGTGGGTTTTGGAAGACAGATTTCGATCATTATAATGAGGGATTACCCTTATGTGGGTAAGAAAAAATTTCTACAATTTACAAATCGACAGACCTTTATCCAAGGTTGTTGAATACCCTTCTCTTTGGGTATAAATATTTCTTATACATGTCCCATTTAATTACATGTTTTAATTCAACTGCATTTTTTTAAAGTAAGAGACTATATATTTCTTATACTTTCTTATACTTGTATACTCTAATATCAGTAAGATTATATACACTTTAAGGTGTAATTTTTCCCTAAGTAAACATGTGTGACGTTTCTTTATCAGATCATGTTGACGCTCCTTTTGGTCACATTGTCTAAAATAATTAAAAGGGAAATGACTTAGCACAAATTGATTCATCCTTTGAAGAAAACATCAAAAATCGACAAAGGGATGAACAACGAGAAGATTGCCCATACGTCGAGCAGGTCTCCTCATAGTCGCACACGTCCACCTGCGCGACGCATGATGGTCGCGCAAGTGACTTGCGCGACCTAAGTGATAACCGCCCGGGGTCTTCTCCTGCCTATAAATAGACCCTGTGGGCCCCCCCATTCGGGGTGATTTTTTTCCAGAACTCATATTTGAGCTCCCGACGCCCTAGTCTATTCTCGAAGCATTCAAAACACTTCTAAGGTAATTTCTTACCTAGAACGGAAGATATAAATAGGGGGAGGAATGCCTAAGTCTTGAAACTCATTAACACTTGCGCGCCTGAGTGGCCATCCCTTAAGGGAAAAGGCCACACTTGCGTGCCGCCTTACTCCTTCAATAGAACATGCATGCCCCTCTTCTGGAAGAACCTCAAGAGGATTATAAAGGCTTTAATCAAGAGTCTCTCAAGTAATACCATGCTGGTTAACCATCGCGGAAGTACCCCATATGTCGCGCAGGAATACCTGCGCGACTAGGACTTGCGCGCCCATGAAGTACCTGTGCGCCTACCAGGACTTGCGCGCCTCTTCCTTTTTGGGTGCCCTTCTTGACCATTTCACCCCTCTTAAGCCATTACACCTTTCCTATTCAATATTCAGTCTTCAAGACACTCTTCAAATCCATTTATGGCATGATTTATTGATTTGACATCCTTATCTGAAAGGAATTCTGTGGAATATCTCTGAAAACCTAGTGATTTACACATCTTTATGTCACTAAAGATTGATATTTCATTCATTCAACCTCATCCTTTAATATGAGAGAATCCTTAACCTGGGTCTCCTTTTCAGGAATAATCCCCAGTCATAATTCCTCTAATTTGGGCATCCTCTTTAGGAGTAAGCCCCAGATCCCCTAACCTGGGCCTCCTTTTCAACAGTAAGCCCCAGTCATAATTCTCTTAACCTGGGCCTCCTTTTCAGGAATAATCCCCAGTCATAATCCTCAAATCTGGGCATCCTCATTAGGAGTAAGCCCCAAGTCCCTTAATTTTTTCAAATATCTTAACCTGGGCCACCTTTTCAGGACTAAGTCCTAGTCATAATTCTTAAAATGGGAATCCTCCTAAGGAGTAAGCCCCAATTCTTCAAATTCCAAAATCTTGGCATCCTCCTTAGGAGTAAGCCCCAGTCCCCAAATCTGGGCATCCTCCTCATGAGTAATCCCCAAACCTTAATTCCCTTATCTTGGGCCTCCTTTTTCAGGAATAATCCCCAGTCTTAATATCTCTTAACCAGTCCTAATTTACCTTTGATCTGGGATTCCTTTTCACGAGTAGAACCCAATCATAAGTCTTCTCCTAATTTGTGCCTCATTTTCAGGAGTAAGCCCCATGTTAGAGTATTCAAAATCTCCACGACCCACATATACCTTTATGACCCTGCTCCTGGATTTCTTCCCTAAAGTAAATCCTAACCTTCATTTATCTGGGCAATCATACATACATAAGTCCCACATTATTTCTTATGATTTCATCTTTCATGGAACAATTATCTTATTTTTTACCAATACCTATTTTTTCTCACACTGAGAATGACTCACATGAGCTTTGAGTGTAAAAGTAATTATGACATCCTTCTTTGAGCCATCAATCATAAACATCATATTCCCTTACTCGAACTACGTGGGTTATGATTCCTTTTCTAAACAAAGGATACGTAGGTAGCCCATCTGTGGGTTCGATCCCAACTCTGAAATAATCCATGTCCTTCTGAATGACAATAAACTTCAAGTGCCCCACTGAAAATCTTTAAAACCATCATGGTCATCATAATGACCAAGAGACTTCTATATAAATGTGTCGAAGGGTACTATTGACCAAAAATCTCTAATAAATATAGATGATTCTCTATCAATGAAGAACCTAGAATACATATAAATGATTCTCTAAATTTTCTACATATTTAATCATTGATTGTCAGATCTGAAGGAAAACACATTTTATACTTCGTAATGTAATAAGGATTCACTAACATAACTTAAATCTATAAAGAGAGTCCTAGAGTAGACAATAATTACCCTCAAAACGTGTGATGAGTCCGACTTCCCATCCTCCCGACCAATGCAAATTCCTAAGCCTCATCAGTCCACAAACTAATGAGCACCTACCTTTGGATAGTAGGTCCAAATGGATGTGGAATCATTGGATGTTTCCGGTTCTACGAACAAACCCGTTAGAAACCGATCAGAATGTTTGAACCTCCCATCAAAGGCGGTCATCCCCGGAATCTGAGGGAAAAAAATGGTGAACCCGATGTGAATCCTTAAACAAGTTAAAATAATGTTTTGCCTATTTTGTTCGGCCCCTATTTAAAAATCAATGAGAGGGCCAACAAAAACAATCATTGACATATGTGCTCATCCAAAAGATGTAGTGGCTGAATTTATCTTGATTACGTCTATTATATCAGACATTCACTCTTTTCCAAGATCTTCTACATTTCTAGAATGGATGCTCTAAAGTTTACACCTGTGAATACTGCTACTGCAAATTCCACTGATGCTACTCCTACTAGATCGTCGTCCGCTCTATGGATGATATCACCTACTCAGCGTCTTTAACGTTGGGTATCAAACGCACTGGTTAAGGAGTACCGTCAACACGGTTCCATCCCGACTCTAGAGGCTTCCCGACAAGCCCTCCAAGTAGACATATCACATCGGTTGTCCAGAAAATGATGAACAGTGATCAAGAAGCAGGCGGTGCTGACTACCGTCTCCAACCGTTTCGGGTCATTATCCCTGGAACACAATCACCATTCGCTCCCTTATTCTGGGGAGCTGAATGAGAAGGTCCCTCATGACCTTAATTCAAACAAACAAGAGTCCTTTTTGTGGGCTCCCACCAACAATCGTCGCCAGACTCGTGCGGCAGTGTGCCCTCAACATGATGAGGGTTCCGACTCCAAGCATTCGGCTCAGGTTCCTCGAACCCGAGAAAGAAAGAAGAACCACCAGAGGCGGAATCCAGTCAATAGTGAGAAGGTTCTCATCTCTTCCATCTCTGGAGAAGTCCGCCAACCTAACATGGGGGCAACCAACGAGTAGGAACATTCGCCTGCCCGTTTTAATTCCACTGTCCAGCAGACTCGTCTGGTAGCATCACGCCTATCCCTCCAGGAAATTCTAACAGAGTACTATAGGAAGGAACATACATCTATTTATACATCATCAGCTAGTGAGCTGGCTCGTCTGACTACATATGATGTATCTCGTGAACCACGTTTGGCGAAGTGAAATCAGCAAGCACATAAACCTGCAGGTATTAATCAAGCCTACCAACAGTCTCGCTTGGTAGCATTCGGAAAAGTTAGTCAGAAAGCCCCGACAACAAATTGGAGGCATACTCAAGTCTCTGCCCCCACACTTGAGTACTTTCAGGATTCACAGATAGGAAAAGGAGGACAAGAGTAGGCACATACACCTACTCCAAGCCCAGAATAGACGTATATTCCCGTTCCGGCAGCTGAAGTCACCATGCATATTTTATCAATGGTGAAAGAGCAGAAGAAAATCCATGCTCATATTCTGGAGGCCTTCCAGGATATTATAACAACTTCAGTGGTATCTCAGGGAAAGACACATAAATCTATCCCTTACAATGGAGTGACACATCAATAATTCACTCCGGAACAGACACACACATCTGTTCCAGTCTAAGAGGTTTGTGGGGTATACTCCCCCATATCATACAGACAACCAAGTCAGGAACATACACCTGATTTGAGTGGAGATCGTCAGCCTAACCTAGCCATCTTTCCTGATCAGGCATATACACCTGCTCAGAGCAGCCACTTTCGTCAACAAGTGGTTTCCAAGGAGAGTAAGAAGGCGTCTTAGAAAAAGACTTGCCCATCACAGTCAGGAGATCAAGAGCCAATCTGTAACAAGTCCTTGCTTGATGCTAGATTTCTTAAATCCACCGGATAATTATTTTTTGAAATTCATGATTCTACTCCATCATTTCCCAATTGTGGGAACATTAATTCTGATGGTCTTCAACAGAAACTTCCTCATGAAGGCTTGCTTCATGACAATCCGGTCGATCTCGAAGTTTCATCTTCAGATGAGAGCCACATGAACCCTCTGTGTGGTCAGAAGACCAAAGCGTAAGAGATCTCATCTTTTTTTGTAACCCATTATGGTGGTCCTCCCCATCATGATGAATTTAGCTGTGAAAGTCATCTCCGCAGTAGTGATGCACATTGCCCAAAAAATTCTCTAGTGGACAATGTAGTGCTGAGAAAGCCCTCTTATCTTGAGGAACTTGAAAATACGCAACCAGTCATGTCTAAAGCTTCATCACTAGCAGGTGAAATACTTTCTCAATCATAAGATAGCCCAGGGTGTAGGTCATTCTCCGAACCACCCCTAAGTCATGCATCTTCTAGTTTGATCAATGATTTATCTACCAATCCTGTTGAATCCAATGAAGCAACAAGGAAACACCAACTCTGGTCAAATAATGTAGAAAAATCTTCATCAAATGATAAAGAAGAAATGATGAACATGAGAAAAAAACTGGTGAATGGTGAAGTGCCAGTCATGTTTTGGCCTCTGGCTGACTCTCAGTATAATATTCCAGAAACGTTGATGGAAGATGAAGTTCATGATATTCGTCTCAACATATGGAAAACTATTTGTCAGATAAAAAATAAAGTATTATCATATGATGAATATGAAAATCATCTTAAGATAATAGAAGGGTTACAAAGTCAGATTGATTTGGCGTCTCTATCAGTCTCTCGATATCTGAAAGCTGAAAAGAAGTAGAGATCCCTTCAACATTCATGCCTTGGCGCACTAAGAAGATTGCGTCAGTTAATTGCCAATGCCCCATCTAGTATTCATGTCAGAGAATGGGGTTTTCATGGAGCACTGCATTTCATGGTGCTCTCTAATCAGCAAAGCCCGCTGAAAATGGTCTCATGCAATGTTATTTCCCATAACCGGCTACACTCAATGGGCTTTGTTTGTAATCAAAAGCTTTCCCAATAATATAATTCAACTAGTTCCTCTCAAAATCAAGAATATATAGAACATGTTGTTAAATTACTCTTGCATCAGGCAAAGGAGAATTTTAAACATGCCTCTCGTTTGGAGCAAGCACGTCATCAAGTGACAGAAGTGTCAAAAATCATCCAACGGTCTATTGAACCAGGGGATAAAAGCAGATACAGGTTAATGCATCCAGCTAATTTCCGGACTAAGGTTCACAAGATTAGGAGTACTTTCAAGAAAGTCTCAGACATAGCATGTCAAGTACCACCCCAGCTCGCCAGACTGGGGAATCTTTTAAACTAACCCTCAGAATCAACAAATAGGATTCGAGGAGTTATGAGAGAACAACAGGAACAACCCCAGTCCAATGGACTGGGGAAATTTTCAAATCATCAATCCCCTCCTCAGAGAAATTTGGTATTTTCTCAATTGGGGAAGAAACCTCGAGAGGAATGAAGAGCCAAATTATCAGGAGATTCCCTCCAAATTACGGTTCGTCATGAAGTTCCCGAGGGATCGAATCAACAAAAGGCAATGTCTCATCAAAGACATGGAAGAAGACAGTATCACCGAAATGTTGATAGAAGGAATGCAATGAGTTATGCATCAATCAATGTCATCAATGTTGTTGTTGTTGATCCACCAGATGAGGCTCACTCAGGGGACTCAGATGAAGAGGTTCTTTCTCAAGAAGATGTACGCACCGACACAAATGAAGAAGGTGTGCATACACGAAGACAATGGATTACTCAGAACCTAGGTAATCCTTTGAGTATCCCATTTCCCCCTCTTCTAAAAGGATCTAAAAAAGGGAAGGGAATGAACCAGGTTACATATCCATCCTCTGGAGAAGGTGAATCGCTCTCACTAGAGAAAAGGTTTGCACAACAGGAGGAAGAAATGAAGTAATTAAGAAGGCTGAACACAGAACTACTTCAGAGTAGTATTCTTCTTAAGCATGCTGGAGTCAGTCATCCAAAGGAATTTATTACAGCTACTGAGATGGATCAATAATATCCTCCTCTACCAGTACACCCTCACAGGTCTAATCCTACAGGTCATGTGCAACAACAGTTGGCAGTGCTACCATTAGTTGCAGCACCAATCGCCACATCTGTCCAAGCTCCAGTCATTTCACCTACCCAAGTACAAGCTCAACCGGATGTTTCTCAAAAGTTAATAACTACTATTGTGTCATTGATAGCTCGGTTAAAAACTATGGAAGGGAAACATGCACAAGTTCAACCAGAAAAGAATGGTTACCCTGAATGTGTAGATTCAATTTCTCCTCCATCCAGTTTTAGGAACCCTATATTCCCTATTTTCAATGGATCATGCAATCCTGAACAACATTGGACACATTATGTGTCTTTTTGAGATCCTATGATGGGAACTGCGGAGCAGTAAGAAGTAGTGAAACTCAGATGCTTCGTGCGAACCTTCTAAGGACTAGATTTTGTTTGGTATAGAAGCTTGCAATCCCGGTCAATTACCAGATGGGAGGTTCTTCGCCAAAAATTCCTCCTTCAGTTCCGCTCAACTTTTCCAGAGACAACAGTTTTCGATCTTACAAACTGTATGCAATGGGAGAATGAAAGGGTCTCTGATTTCATTTCTCGATGGAAGGGATTTACATATTCCTTGAGTTTAGCACTGCCTCAAGAAGAATTGTTGCCAATATGTGTGGAAAATCTGCGTGATGAATTACGCATGCCATTAATCCCTGTGAAATACATAGGAGGATTTTGAGACCTTACTTCAATCGCTCATCAGATTGAAGATTCCCTTATATAGGCTAAGGCTAAATCTCGTGTAATTCCATCAGCTCGAGGAAGGAGAATGGATAAAGCAGAAACTGCTACAGTTATGCTTAAACAAGAACCTGTACCTATTTCTACCTCAAAACCTTCATCTTCTCGAAGGGCTCCACCTTCTAAGCACCAACAACAAAGGCATTTTCATCCAGACGATCAAAAAGCTCAAAGACGAAAACAATTTGAGGATCTGAAGAGAAAAACATACTCTTTCTGAAATGAACAAGTTCCTGGTTATTTCATTTCGGCTCTGGAAAACAATTTGGTTCAATTTCCAATACCCAAGAGGCCAAACAAGAAAGGATATGCAGACCATCCTAATTATTACCCTTTTCATCAAATGTTGGGGAATCCCATCCGGGAGTGTTTCATCTTCAATGACCTCCTGCAAAAGATGGTCGACTAGGGACAAGTCACATTGAAAGGCTCCTCAGCCTAGGTAGTATGTGTCACTGCTACAGTTTCAGAGGAGGAAGGTGAATGGAAAGAAGTCAAAAGAAAAATGCACAGAAGAATGATTATTGGATGGTCAGAAAGACAATCAATCTAACTCATGATATTTTGCGAACAAAATTAAAAAAACCAATTGTATCTTCTGCCATGAATGTTGCGGTGAAACCCTCTTCATTAGAGGGAATGTACTCAAATAAATGACATGATTCAAAGAATGAAAAAGAATCAGAAGAAGATGAGTATGTGTCAAAGCCTAAGTTATCTTTTACTTTGGCGGACTTCATGCCATCTTCTTCAAAGCCACGGGCACCGCCCCACCAAACAGCACAACCTAAACAGGCTAATCAGGAAGAGTATTCATCAGACAAAGAGTTAATCATTGGTTCTGTTAATATGATTCAATTAACAGATCCATATTCCAGTCATAGTTTCAATTTCAATGAGCCTGAATTCCCTGTATCAAATAGAGGAATCATTGGAAGTTCCAGGGGCTCAGGATACAGGGGAAGACGTGGATCTTTCAGAAGCCGCTATTTCAATTATACCCCTCCTAGAACTGTGTACGCAGTAGAAACTCATGGTAGATCCCTTCAGCGAGCTCAGCATGAACAAGAAAGTTCTTCTACCAATAGCTAATTCAGTCCTAGAACAGTTATTTTGGAAGATGGGTTGAAGGTTCCATCTTTTTCCTCTCAGTAAGTAAATGGATCTAATCGGTATAATCTTCCAAAACCAGTAATATTACCAACTCCTATCCCAATACAAGATGCATCAACTTACGAAGAATCTGCTTCCAAGGTACCTGCTAAACCACATATTCCTATTGGAAAACGCAGACCTCTGGATCAAAAGTATGATATATTGAAACACATGGCCCAAGTACCAGCCATGTTATCAATTCTGGATGCTCTGAATCTGTTAAACGATTTTCGAGAACCACTCATCGAGGCTTTGTCAAGTCCTCAGGAGTTTGAAACTGAAATTGCTACAGCTGAAGTCTATCACATAGAGAATAATCCTATAGAATTCCATGAAATAATATCTTCTACTGATGAAGATGAAGATGATGTTGTGGATGGACATATTAGACCATTGTACTTTTCTGGCACGGTCAATGGCGTGGATGTTCGAAGAGCTTTCATTAAAAATGGTTTAGGAGTCAACCTCATGCCCATTAGTACACTTCGTCGATTGGGCCTCACAGAATCTAATTTATCTCCTTCTGCCATGATGTTACAAGGATATGATAAAAATGAACAATAACCACTGGGTGAAGTTACACTTAGAACTCAGTTTGGAGGTCTTGTATCCAATTCAGATTTCATGGTTGTTGATCAAGACTCATCCTTCAACATCTTGCTTGGAAGACCCTAGATACATCAACATGCGGCTATCCCTTTATCATACCATCAATGTCTCAAATATTGTTTCAATGGTCAATTTGGGACATTGTATGGTGATAAGGCCCCGTTCAAGACATGTGAGTCTCAATAAATTGAGGCAGAATTCTATCACATGAAGAAAAGAGAGAAATCCATAACAAAGGAGATTACCCAAGTTAATGCTCTATATGGTTTGGAAAAAATTCCAGTAAATCCATTTACACATGTGAGTAAAAAATATGTGTCGCCTATCAGTCAAATTGACAAGATAGACCCAAATCAAAATACTCTTATGGAAATATCCATAATGTCAATTACGGAAATTGAGCCAGACAACATGGGAGAAATTGGTAATCTAACAAGATGTGATGGAAGAACAAATGGTGACGTCTTCATTTCATCTGCTGAAATACAAAAAGTATATGATTTTCCAATTAGGCCAAAAGAAGTTATAGAAACATCGGAGGTGAACAATTATGTCAATTCTCAATCCATCATCTCCTCTTTTTACCCAAATAAGACCCTTCATCATCAATTGGGTCGGAAATGGAAGCTTCTTCTTCATGATATGAAAATTTTGACATCTCTTCGGATGATGAGAATTATAATTTATCATATACTATGCATGTAGAAAAGGAAGAAATAACACACAACGAAGAAGAGGAAGATCTTAGAGATGCTCCTCCAGCATTTGAAGATGGTATGTCTACTGCTGTGGATGGACTCAGAGAAATAAATCTGGGTACAAAAGAAGATCCACGCCCCACTTTATTCAGTGCGTCCATGACCCTTGAAGAACAAGAGATGTACATTTATTTTATAAATAAAAATAGAGATAAATTTGCTTGGAAGTATACAGAAATTCCCAGGCTTGATCTTGATGTTTCTACTCATCATTTGGGTTTACCAAAAGAACATTGAGGATTTATGCAAGCCGCGAGAAGATCACACCAAACTTATGCTTCCAATGTTGAAGCTGAAGTGGATAAGTTTATCAAAGCTATCTTCATAAGAGAAGTTCAATATCCCAAATGGTTGGATAATATTGTCCCCGTGAAGAAAAAGAATGGACAAATTATAGTTTGCATCGATTTCAGTGATCTTAATCGGCATTTTCCTAAGGATGATTTCCCACTTCCGATTACAGAACTTCTAATTGATGCAACAGCTGGCTATGAAGCACGTTCCTTCATCGATGGATATTCCGGATATAATCAGATCCGAATGGCCCCAGAAGACGAGGAATCTACAGCTTTTAGAGAACCTCAGGGTGTGTTTATCTACCGGGTAATTCCCTTTGGCTTAAAGAATGCAAGTGAAACTTATCAACGTGCCATGCATCATATCTTCAAACCCTTCTTAGGGAAGTTTGTTGACTGCTATGTAGACGATTTGGTAGTTACATACAAACAACTTTACAATCATTTGGATGATTTGGAAGTCATATTCTACAAGCTTTGACAACATAATTTGAAGATGAACCCCTTAAAATGTGGTTTTGGGGTAACCTTAGGAAAATTTTCTGCTTTGTTGTACGCCATAGTGGTATTGAAGTTGATCCTGAGAAGCCCAGGTCAATCCTTGGTATGTCACCTCCTAAAAATTTGAAATAATTAAGAGGACTTCAAGGACACCGCCTATATTCGGTGTTTCATCTCCAAATTGGCAGGAAAATGTTTACCCTTCAACAAATTTATGAAGAAGGGAGTCACTTACCAGTGGACTAAAGAATGTGAAGAAGAATTCAATATTCTCAAGAAATACCTCTTGAGTCCACCGGTACTCATGCCCAAAGTTGAAGGAAGGCCACTTATCCTCTATATGACAGATCTAGAGAGATCATTGGGTGCCTTTCCTGCTCAAAAGAATGATTTGGGGAATGAAAACAGTCTCTACTATCTCATTCAAACCATGCTTGAAGCAAAATCCCGGTATTCAAGTATTGAGAAGTGCTTCCTGACATTAATCTTTACATTTCAGAAGTTTAGACACTACCTGAAACATCACGAGGTCCAATTGGTATCTCGCAATAACCCGCTCAAATTTATCCTTATTCGTCCATTGCTTACAGAACGTCTGGCAAGGTGGGCAGTTATTTTGCATCAATTTGACATTCAGTCTGTGTCTCAAAAGGCAATAAAGGGCCATGTTCTGGCTGATTTCTTAGCTGAACACCCTTCAGTGGAAGACACATCTTCAGATATTGAACTCCTTGATGAGGAAGTCTTTTCTATTCAAGAAATTCCTCAAGCATGGGAAATGTATTTTGATGGTGCTTCCAGAAGTCCAACATGGAGGAAAATGGAAAATCATAAATTCAATAAAGATGGCTTAGGAATTGTGCTAATTTCTCTAGAAAAGGAAGTGTTACCTTATTCCTTCTTATTTTGGGAAGGTGGTACCAATAATGAAGCAGAATACCAAGATCTCATCGCAAGATTGGAATTAGCACTTCAAGCACAAGTGAATCACTTAAAATTGAAAGGTGATTCAGACATGGTAATCAAACCAGTCAGTGGGGATTATGCCAACCGAAAAAAAGAACTAATCTCTTTGTTTTATTATGTCAGAGATTTAATGGACGAATTCCCTTTGGATCCAAAATTTTCTTATGTCCCAAGATCACAAAATTCTCAAGCTGATGCATTGGCTAATATAGCCACAACTCTGGCAGATCCAAATCGGGACGAGACAACCATCAGTATTGTCCACCGTCGTGAAATTTCACCTTATCATCGATTCAAAATAGAGGAAATTAATGAAATTTGTCCCATTCCTGAACCGTATGGTCATACTACATGATTGATGTCACCTATCAGGGAATACCTTAAAAATGGAACACTTCCATTTGATAGAGCTGAGAAAGAACAAATCTGACAACGTTTTGTCAATTTTACTCCTTATGATAACCCAGATCACCTAGAGAAAATTCTCTACAAACGTGGTTTTGATGGAGTTCACTTCAGATGAATTGATGGTGAAGAGACAATGGTTGTCATGAAATAAGTACATGCAAGAGTCTGTAGTGCCCACCAGTCTAGACATAGACTGTCTGATCATATTCGAAGGCTTGGATACTTTTGGCCATTAATGATACAAGATTGTGTCGATTTCACAAAGAAGTGTCATTCATGCCAAGTAAATTCCATCTTCATTCATCAACCTCCAGAGTTGATTCATACAGCTAAATACTCATGGCCATTTTCCACATGGGGAATGGATGTGGTGGGACCATACCCTTCGGCTACGACCAAGCAGTTTAAGTACATTCTTACTGCTACTGACTTCTTTTCCAAATGGGCAGAGGCAGTACCTCTCAAGGAAGTCAGTTCTAAATGAATTTATAGCTTCATCAAGTATAACATCATTACCAGATTTGGTGTCCCTCATACCATATTGATGGATAAGGGAACCAATTTTTGTTCATCCAAGGTGAAGAAGTTGTATCGAGAATACAATATCAAATCCAACCATTCATCTCGGTATCATTCAGTGGCCAACGACCAGATAGAAGCCTTTAACAAGACTCTTTCAAATATACTGCAAAAGATGGTGGATAAAGATAAGAGGTCATGACCTGATAAACTCTTTCATGCTTTATAGGCTTATCGGACTACCACCCTCACTGCAACTCGGTCAACTCCATATTCATTGGTATATGGAACCAAAGCTATCTTTCCCATTGAAGTTCAACTACCCTCATTGAGAGTTTCTATTTGTGATCAATCATCTACAGATGAACAATATCAAAAGTGATTTAATGAATTGGAATGGTTAGATGAGAAAATATTGTGCACTTTTCACCACTTAAAAGTCTATTAGAATCGAATAGTCTGAGCTTTTAACAAAAAATTTCGTCTTCGTTCATTCACTCAGGGGGAATTGGTATTAGTTCTCAGAACTACAATGATACCAGGAAAGAAACCTCCCAAACTTGAGCCAAAATGGGAAGGACCTTATTCAATACATAGGGTCTACTCTAACGGAGCTTATTCATTAATCTCGATGGATGTAGAACTCATCACTACTCCAACCAATGCCAGATTTTTGAAGAAGTATTTTTTATAAACTGCAATGTACCTACATCGTCCTAGCTACCTGACGCTAAACTATACAAAATTCCTTTAATACATCCTACATGACATTAAACTGTATTTCGTCCTTGCTATATGACGTTAAACTATACAACAACGGTCCATGCATCTGACCTTAAACTATTCACACTTTCGTCCAACATGACGCTAAACTGTATCGTCCCTTTTTTTCATCCAGCATGATGTCAAACTGGAGAAAAATTCCCCAATGCGTCCAACATGACGTTAAATGGTGTACTATTTTGACCTTTCTATATGACGTTAAACTTTACAGCAACGGTCCATATATATGACCTTAAACTACTTGAACTTTCGTCCCACAAGACGTCAAACTATGAACAAGTTTCCTAAATGGTCCAGTATGACCTTAAACTGCAACTAGGTCCTGCATGACCTTAAACTGCATAATCCACGGTCCATGCATATGACCTTAAACTATTCACACTTTCTTCCAACATGACGCTAAACTGTATCGTCCCTTTTTTTCGTCCAACATGACGTTAAACTGTGAAAAAAAGTCCCCAATGCATCCAATATGACGTTAAATGGTGTACTCTTTTGTCCTTGCTATATGACGTTAAAATATACAGTAATGGTCCAGTATGACCTTAAACTGCAACTTGGTCCAACATGACGTTAAACTGTGTCCTCCTTTGTCCAATATGTCCTTAAACCGCAACTTGGTCCTGTATGACCTTAAACTGCATCATCAATGGTCCATGCATATGACCCTAAACTATTTGCAAGTCCCTTACGTCCAGCAAGGCATTAAACTGTGATGTCCTAACTACATGACACTAAATTGTATAGAAGTTCCTTACGTCTGGAAAGACAGTAAACTACATAAGCATGAAAGGTCCTATATGACCTTAAACTACACTTTTTTCCAGCATGAGATTAAACTGCACCATCCACGGTCCATACGTATGACCTTAAACTACTCACACTTTCGTCCAACATGACGCTAAACTATGGAAAAAGATCTCCAATGCGTCCAACATGACGTTAAATGGTGTACTCTTTTGTCCTCACTACATGACATTAAACTGTATAGTCCCCCTTTCATCCAACATGACATTAAACTCTATTGTCCCCATCGTCCTAACTACATGACGCTAAACTGTACAGAATGTCCGTGATATTTACTATATAAAATTAAACTGTACTTTGTCCCTACTACATGACACGAAACTGTGCAACACCAATAGCCCTAACTTCAAGACTCTAAACTGCATAGTCCCTTTATATGTCCTACATGACATTAAACTATGCATTGTTAAGGTTGTGGTTACCTCTTGTTTCTCACACCGAGTATGACTCACGTGAGCTTAGACAAAACTTCAACCATAAAACCCTTTTTGGGCTGCTAACCATGTGTATGTCCCAACTTCATTTTTTAGGTCGTTGTCCCCGAGAACGACACAGACATTAATCCTTGCCTTCTAGGCTGGGTATGTAGGTAACCTCCCAAGGTTCAAGCCCAAAACCAATGTCTTCACATCAGTTCACCTCCATCTCATGCGATGTTGATTCGTGAAACTGCCCATAGAATCAATATCTTTACATGGGTTCACTTTCTTCCTTGCTATACGACGTTAAACTATACAAAAATTTTGTCCAGTATGACAATAAACTACAATATTATTTGATACCCTCACCTGAGAGGGAACCATTATTTACATTTATTTTTTCAATCATGTTTTATTTCAAAGACTACGTGCATACATGGAAACGCCCAAACCTTTTATCTTGTGTTAAACCATCATTGTACTAAATTCCCCTTTCACCCTTCATATGTACGAACCAAATTTGTACAAAGGGTATTTCTAGAACTACGTGGGCTTGATTCCCATCCTTATGGGATACGTAGGAATGTTCGAGTGTCCCTCAAATCTAGACCCAAGTCTTTGGGCCTATCCCCAAATTCCATTTTCAGTTCCATGGCTGAAGAGTCCCCATGAAAGCACAAACTGTGTATTTCTTATAATGGTGCAAGATGTATGACCCTAATCTAAGATCTCTAATCCTTTTGTCCCACACGACATTAAACTGTAGTTTAAGAACTACGTATGGCTTGATTCTCATCCTTATGGGATACATAGTGATGTCCAAAATTTCAATTCAGGACCCGACCATAACATGATTATGGTTAGCATTGATCTGTGTTTCTCTGTATACATTGAACAATACCCTTCTTTATGTGTCATAATCCTAACCTTAAATATTTTCAGATCCTCATAACCCTTTTCATGACTTCTAGTCAAAAAATGTCAAACTTCTGAGAGTTATTTTGCCTGACTATGCAGCACGTGCCCATAGGAGGCCTTGCATAAATAGTCTACATAATAGACTTGTTAGCCAAGAGATACTATTATTTGAATATACATCCAATGCCCTTAGGTGGCCCTGCATAATTCAACCCCCTAACGGGTTTGTCGGATTGTGGTAACTTCATTCTTCGGAAGAATGCCTCTTTTGTTCTTATTTGTCTTAAATAACAGTACGTAGGGATCCACAAAAATATCCATCCTTAACATATTTGTCCCATATCCTTTTTCATGATCTGCAAGTATTCAAGTATATGGTTTATATTCTCCTTCCCTACATTTGGGTCAGACCTTCATAGGAGTGATATTCATCCAGTTCTACGATAACATTGTTTGGAAATATCTTCTCCATATTCAAGTACCTCTTTCTATATAGAAAACTCTATACTTTGGAATATTTGAATCTCCGTAAACTTTCACTGGCTTTTAGCACTAGGAAAGTAAATTTATGAGAGTTCTTTTTCCTGACCATGCAACACGTGCCCATAGGAGGCCTTGAATAAACATTCTACATAATAGACTTGTTAGCCAAAATATACTATTTTATTTCACTATGCATCCAATGCCCTTAGGTGGCCTTGAATAATTCAACCCCCTAATGGGTTTGTTAAATAATGGTAACTTCATTCATGGAAACTACTTCTTCTAATGCCTTTTATCCCTTTATCATGTCATTTCTCAGATTCAAATATTCTTAAGTCATAGATTACATATTTTCTCTCATACTTGTGTATGGTAATATGTTTTCAGATTAATTTTCAAGGAATTTAGTCAATTCTAATCCATTTCGGTCAAAGCTATTTCGACCTTAAACATTAGCCTTTTAATGTCCGATGTGAATGACATTAAACTGTCCACAAAAGACAAGGGAACTATGAATAAAAGTCATGTTCCTAGCTCACTAAACATACATCTTGTATGATTTAGGTAACATTGAGCAATTAATAGGTTTGAAGTTTGTAGGCTTATTTACATTAATCCTAGTAAAAATCAAACTATGCTTACTAATTCCATTGGCTTAGGTAAAATCTAAAGCATTTTGAAAAATAGAATGCAGGTACAAATGAGTGAAGGTGAAAGTGTTTTTCATTGATGCACAAGAGTTAGAAGGACATCCACAGACTGGAGTCTCTTCTATATTTCAAGAATTACAAGAGGATTTCAACATAACTCTTAATTTGATTTACGACATCCTGAGCTTTATCAGCAACCACATGAAATTCATTCATTCAACTGGATACCATAAGAGATGCAGTGATATCAGCTCTTCTTGGAATAATTGTAAAAGAATGTTCTTGAGTGCGTTTTGAGAAAATTTTCTACTGATCAAAGAGTGACTCTGTTTCTGTCCAAGAGACTTGGAAGATGGATACATGGATTTGAGAATGGAGCATTGGAAGCAAAGAGCCATTTAGAGGGAGTACTCTTTTCAGGTATTGCTCTAATGCCATGTTTGTCTTCTCTCCACCAACCGGCAGAAGAAAACATTTCAGCCCATGGGTTTGCAATTTTCATATCTGCAAGGAAATGACATGGAGGAATTTGAAAGTTCACACCATTGTTGTTTCTCATAATGCACAACATAACCGAAATGGAGGAGTAGCACTGCAGGTGCATTTCAGGCGTATAGTTATTTGTATCTGGAACATTGATTCCTTGCATATGACCATGACCACACAGATTAAGATAGATGCTCTGTGGGAAATTAAGATGATATTTCTTCAAGTACTTAGCCAAATCTGGGAGAGTATTGTCATATATATCATAATAATCATGTCCAATGATGTTCATCATGTCATCAATCCTCTTGCTTGCCAGTTCATCAGCCATCCAATTCCCTTAGGAACCATTGAATCTGCACAAAGGATGAATAATTAACTCTTATGTAAGTTGATTTTTCATAAAATTTGTGAAAGATTTTGAAAAAATGGAAAAGGCATTAAGGCGCATAGGTCAAAAACGTGGCATGCAAGTATGGATGTGCCGCACAAGTAGTTGGCGTGCAAGTATCACTGTGCAAGTCAAGATACCTTGACAACAACGCGCCATCAAGGAAACACTAGAAAATAGAACAACCTGTGCGGCTAAGGTGACCTGTGCGGCAAGAGCTCGAAGATGTGAAGTCCGGAAATCCGGATGCTTTGTACAGAAGTGAGGCCCTCTATTTATAGACCTGGCCAGAACCATACGTGTCGTACCCTGGGTGACTAAAGTCCATCCCCTGTGCGTCGGACTCCGTGCGCCCAAAGCTCATTTGTGCGCCCAAACTTGCGCACCGCCTTTCCATTGGTTTTTCTTTTTTTCCTCAGAGTCAAATCCGCATTTCTTTTGGATCCAACTCTGAGGAGGGACTTTTGTTGATGCTCATTTTCATCAAATTGTATAAAAGAATGTAAATGGAAATGACTTAGCACAAATCGATTAATCCTTTGAAGAAAACATAAAAAATCGAGAAAGGGATGAACAAGGAGAAGATTCCCCATATGTCGCGCACGTTTCCTCATAGTCGCGCAAGTCCACCTACGCGACGCATGATGGTCGCACAAGTGACTTGTGCGACCTAAGTGATAACCACCCGTGGTCTTCTCCTACCTAAAAATAGACCCTGTGGGCCCCCCCATTCGGGAGGATTATTTCCAAAAACTTAGATTTGAGCTCCCCGCACCCTAGTCTATTCTCGAAGCTTCCGAAACACTTCTAATGTTATTTATTACCTAGAACGAAAGATCTAAAGAGGGGTAGGAAGGCCTAAGTGTTGAAACTCATCAACACTTGCGCGCCTGAGTGGCCATCCCTTAAGGGAAAAGGCCACACTTGCGCGCCGCCTTACTCCTTCAATAGAAATTGTGCACCCCTCTTCTGGAAGAACCTCAAGAGAATTCTAAAGTCTTTAATCAAGAGTCACTCAAGTATTACCATTCTGGTTAACCATCGCGCAAGTACCCCATATGTCACGCAGGCATACCTGCGCGACTAGGACTTGTGCGCCCACGCAGTACCTGCGCGCCTGCCAGGACTTGCGCGCCTCTTCCTTTTTGGGTGCACTTCTTTCCCATTTCACCCCCTTAAGCCATCCCACCTTTCCTATTCATGATTTAGTCTTCAAGACACTCTTCAAAACCATTTATGGGATGATTTCTTTATTTGACTTCCTTATCTGAAAGTAATTCTGTGGAATATCTCTCAAAACCTAGTGATTTACACATCTTTATGTCACTAAATATTGAGATTTCATTCATTCAACCGCATCCTTTAAGATGAGAGAATCCTTAACCTGGGTCTCCTTTTCAGGAATAATCCCCAGTCATAAGTCCTCTAATTTGGGCATCCTCATTAGGAGTAAGCCCCAGATCCCCTAACCCGGGCCTCCTTTTCAGGAGTAAGCCCCCGTCATAATTCTCTTAAACTGGGCCTCCTTTTCAGGAATAAGACCCAGTCATAATTATAAAATCTGGGCATCCTCCTTAGGAGTAATCCCCAAGTCCCTTAATTTTTTCAAATCTCTTAACCTGGGCCCCCTTTTCAGGAGAATGTCCCAGTCATAATTCTTAACTTGGACAACCTCCTTAGGAGTAATCCCCAATTCATAAAATTCAAAATTCTGGGCATCCTCTTTAGGAGTAAGCCCCAATCCCCAAATCTGGGCATCCTCTTCAAGAGTAATCCCCAAACCTTAATTCCCTGAACTTGGGCCTCCTTTTTCAGGAATAAGCCCCAGTCTTAATTTCTCTTAACCAGTCCTAATTTACCTTTGATCTGGGATTCCTTTTCAGGAGTAAAACCCAATCATAAGTCTTCTCCTAATTTGGGCCTCCTTTTCAAGAGTAATCCCCAAGTTAGAGTATTCAAAATCTCTATGAAGCACATATACCTTTATGGACCCTGCTCTTGGATTTCTTCCATAAATAAATCCTAACCTTCATTTATCTAGGCATTCATACATACATAAGTCCCACATTATTTCTCATGATTGCATATTTCATGGCACAATTGTCAGATTTTTTACCAATACATCTTGTTTCTCACACCGAGCATGACTCACGTGAGCTTAGAGTGTACAAGTAATTATGACATCCTTCTTTGAGCCATCAATCGTAAACATCATATTCCCTTAATCGAACTACGTGGGTTCTAATTCCTTTTCTAAACAAAGGATACATAGGTAGACCATCTATGGGTTCGATCCCAACTCTGAAATAATCCATGTCCTTCTGAATGAAAATAAACTTCAAGTGCCCCCACCGAGTAGCTTTAAAACTAGCATGGTCATCATAATGACCAAGAGACTTCTATATAAATATGTCGAAGGGTACCATTGACCAAGAATTTCAAATAAATACAGATGATTCTCTATCGATGAGGATACTCAAATACATATAAAAGATTATCTAAATTTCTTACATATTTAATCATTGATTGTCAGATCTACAAGAAAACTCATTTTATACTTGGTAATGTAATAAGGATTCATGCACATAACTTAAATCTATAATGATAGTCCTGGAGTAGACAATAATTCCCCTCAAAAGGTGTGATGAGTCTGACCTCCCATCCTCCCGACCTATGCAAATTCCTAAGACTCATCAGTCCACAAACTAATGTGCACCTACCTTTGTAAAGTAGGTCCGAATGGATGTGGAATCATTGGATGTTTCCGGTTCTACGAACAAATCCTTTAGAAACCAATCAGAATGTTTGAACCTCCAATCAAAGGTGGTCATCCCCAAAATCCGAGGGAAATAGATCCATATTATCGAATCTGAAGAATGTCAGATTCTTAGTTATGAACTAAAGATGTTTTGTAAATCCATTTTGTTTATCTTTTTTAATCATATATTTTCTTAAGAAGAAAAAAATGTTTTTAAACAAAAAATTCACCCCTATTGTAGTTGAGAAATCTAAATATTGATTTTTATCCTAAAATTGGTATCAGAGCAGGTCTCTGATATACAAATACATACATATAGTTTTCTTCATTAACATTTCTATTTAAATTTATTCATATGATTTTCTTTATATAGTCTTTGTTTATAAACATTTATAATTAATATTTTCATGGAAAAGATCTTTTTTATTTTCTTAGAGAATGGCAGGAATGAATGTCGGTTATATAGATAACAGAAATCCTACCATACCCCCAATAATTGAGGGAAATGATTTTGAATACTAGAGAAATAGGAAGAATAATTTAATTATAAATACCAATTTGGATAAATTTTTTATGTTAACTGTTGACTACAATATTCCCAACAATGAGATAAGACAAATCAATAATGAAGAAAAATAAGAGTATAATATTAAATTTAAGGTACATAATACATTATTTTGATATATTACTAGAAATATCTATAACCAGATTTTATAACTTGAAGTTGCTAATAGAATTTGGATGAAATTGGAAGTTAAACATTTTGTGACAACAATGGTTATTGAAATAATAAAAGCTATGCTTTGAGCTGAATGTCATAGTCTTATGTTTCCTTATGGAGAACCAATATGAAATGTTCAACAATGGTTTATGACTATTGTTAATACCCTTAAATATATGGGTGAGAAAGATCTTTATGATGATATTCGTGTGGATAAGATTATATATATTATTCCCAATGAGTGTGAATCAAAAAGAACAACAATTGATGAGAATAATAATGTTTCAAAAATCACTATTGATGCGTTATTCGAGAATCTTCTATAGCATGAAACCGGAATGAAGAGAGATATTAAGATCAATATGAAAAATAATGGTAATTTAAATGTTTCTTTCACTTCTAAATCAAATAATATGCATTCCATGAATCTTGAAAGAGTTACAAGATCAAAAGCTAATAAAACTACTATTATATACGAATCAAGTTATGGTGATCTTTGTATGAATTAAATTTACAATCTTTCTCAAAGAATGAACATGATTGTGGGAATGAATTATTTAAAATATATATATATAAGAAGAAATAGATAAATGAGAAGAAGTATAAATAAGTGAATTGTTATGAACCATATGGAAGGTCATATCATACATTACTATCCTATGGTTAGAAGGAAAGAAAGAAAGTATAAACATTCATAAAGAAATAATAAAAAGTATAACAAGACTACGTATAAGAAAGTAATTAAAGATTATGATGCAAGGAGTGTTGCGGGTGGTGATTCTTATGAAGAACTGTCAGATATTGAATCTTCTAGATCGATGAATATTGGTATTATAGCCGGAATTTCTAATGAAAATCAACGTCTCATGGGTATTGTAAATACTACTATATATTTAACCAATATTTCATTATATGAATATTTTCCTAATTGAAGTATATTATGAATCTTTAGATGACAATTATTCTTCACCAGAAGATAATTGTCTACCATTACTTGAATAATTATCTGGGATTCCCAAGTTACTTGATAATGACAATAGTAAGAAAAAAACATGATAACAAAAATTATAGAATTTGTATTTTAACAATAGATTTATACAATCATTCGAAATATTTTGATTAGTAAACCCTTAATTTTTATAATGTATCAAAAAACTATATGGAAGTTAAATCTGAGAAGGGTAAACATTCTATAGATCTTGTAAATTTTATCTCTAAGAAAAATGTTTTAGAGACCAACTCAAATTCTAAGACTAATGACTATGAGGATAATAATTTAGTCATAAGAAAAAAATACAAAAAAATCCATAATGAATATTTTATAAAATTTTACATCTAGAAGGAAAGAATGTGACAAAATGTATTAACAAAATCATCCTCAAAAGAATAATTTTGGATTTGGTTATTCTCATTCAAATACAGTTTTTAGTCATGGCTATTTTGTTCCCCAAAGTGCTCCTTTTTTCACTAAGTGTCAATGTGGTGGAAACTAGGAGAAATATTTCTCTTTTAATAAAAAATAATCCATAGGTTTTCATAAAGCCTATATTTCTATGAAAATATAGATACCTTATATTTTACTCTCTATCAATTCCGGATCCAAGAATTTTTGGATTCCCAAATTATAACAATTTTATTTTTAGGAAAACAAAGAAAGTACCAATAATAATACATGGTAATGTATAGTGGATGTTCCCATCACATGAATGGTAAAAAAACATTTTTGAAGAGATTATATAGAATAAAAAAGGAAAATAACATTCAATGATAATTCTCAATGAGAAATTTTTATTATCTTTAATATTGTTCTTCATGGAAAAACATCAATTCCAAATACCTAGTACACTATTCCAAGGATGAGTTTATTCTCTCATTCCATAGGTATGAGAATATTTTTATACATAACTTAGAATATATTAGGATCCAATACTTAACATGCCTTAGTGAAATGGAAGATCAGTCTTGGTTATAGAATATACGTCTAGGACACTATAACCTTTGGAACATATGAAAAATCTCAATTAAAAGGCTTGTTAATGAACTCCCAAAACATAGATTTGATTTTTCAAATGTGTGTGATCCCTATCAATATGGAAAGTAAAAAAATTCAAGCTTTAAATTAATAAGTTAATTCTCAAGATTTTTTGTTTTAAAGCTAGTTTATATAGATCTATTCTGTCAAACACAAACTAGAAGTATTAGAGACAAATACTATGTATTATTTTTAGTTGATTATTACACTAGATTTATACGTGTCTATTTTATAGAAAATAAATATGAATTCTTTTCTTATTTTATTTATTTTTCTGCCAAAGTTAAAAATGTTAGAAATATTCCATTGATAAAAATTCATAGTTAAAAAGGGGAGAATTTTAAAATTCATAATTTTAAACTTTTTGTAGAAATGAAGTCATTACTCATAATTTCTCAGCTCCAAGAAGTCCTCAAAAAATGGTGTTGTTGAAAGAAGAAAGAGAATTTTTTAAGAGATCACTAGAACCCTGTTGAGTGAATATTAATTACAAATCACTTTTGGGATAAGGCTCTTATTACTACTTTCTAATCTATAAATTGAGTTTTAATCAGAACATTTCATAATAAAATAACTTATGAGTTATGTATGGGTCAAAAACATAATGTTTATTACTTAAAAGTATTTGGATTGAAAGTAATAATCTTAAATAATAAAGATAACTTATATAAATTCGCATCAAAATCCAATGAATGAATTTTATTAGGATACTCCACTACTTATGAGGCCAATAGAGTTTAAAAAAAATTCTTATACAGTTGAAGAAAAAATACATGTTAAATTTGATGACACCATTTCTTCTATTTTTGAAAGCCCCCAACCAATATCCATATATGTATTTTTAAGAATATATTATCATCTTTTTATTGAATATCCTTTTAATAAAGCAAAATACTCTAGAAAATGTTTCTCAGGTATTTACTCTAGATGATTTTTACCTTATATTGATGAAAATGTTTAAAAAAACCTAATCAGTTGTTTTTTAATAACCAACATTGTGATATTATCACTGGTGATGTAAATCAACATGTATGTACTTGAATTTATATAAGAAATGAATTGGAACATTTATCATTTATTTTCCAATTAGAACCTAAATGCCCTGATGAAGCTTTAGGTTATGCCGATTGGATTAAATCTACGCAAGATGAACTAAATGAATGAAAAATGAAAAAAATTTAGACCATGGTTGAAATACCTAATGAAACATTTTTAATCAGTGTAAAATGGTTCTTCAGAAAAAGGTGTGATAAAAATGGAATCATTGTCTGAAATTGATAAGACTAGTTGTTAAAGGCTATAATAATGAAGAAGAAATATACTATGATGAAACCTAGGCTCCATCAGCTCGACTTGAATGTAATCGTATTCTACTAGTATTTATATATATCATCAATTTCAAGCATTTTCAATTGGATGTAAAGTGTGCTTTAATTATTAGAAATGTTCAATAGGAATTTTATGTCGAACAACCTCTTGGTTTTGAAGACAAAAAACATTGTAAAAATGTTTATAAACATACCAGAGATTTATACAGTCTTAAACAAGCCCCTAGATCCTGGTATGATATACATAAAGGATTTTCGTTATAAATCACGTATTTTAAAGGAACTAGTGATCGAACTCTTTTTATAAAGAAAGAAAGAAAATTTTTTGATTGTTCAAATTTATGTTGATGACATTATATTCTGATCAACCCTGAAATCCTTAACAGATTAATTTGGTAATCTTATGAAATATGAGTGTCAAATTAGTATGATGGGTGAGTTATCATTTTTTCATGGTTTTCAAATATCTGAAAAAACCATAAAGAACTTATATATCTCATCATAAGTGTATTAATGATCATCATAAAATGTATGGATAGGAAAGAACAAAAAGTATAAGTACTCCAATAAGTAACTCAAAAGCTATTGATCTTTATGAAGCTGGGAAACTAGTAGATAATGAAGATGGGATTAAATCCCTTGAAAAGAATAATCTTGAACAAGAAAACTTAATCAAGAAGTACAAAGATGATCATAAAGAGATAAATAAGATGAAATCCATTATCATGAAAATTCTTCTAGAGAAGAAAAAGAATGAATGAATTTTTAGAATGAATTTTTTATTATATAAAAACATTTTATTTGTAGTTAATGAAATTTACAAACACCAGTTTGTATCATATGCATATTTCTGAACCTTTTAGGTAAAAAAATGTATCCCTCTATTCATTTTTAAAAATTCAAATGGGGGAGAAATGATTATTTCAAAAAATATCATATTAAGGGGATGATTACCCAAATAATAAATATCTAATGAAAGGGGGAGCATAACATAAAGATGAATTTATTGAGAAAATGATATCTAATTTAAGAAAACTTATTAAGATAAATAATACACTCCTTAAGGTGGCATAACCTAAGGGGGAGTTAATCATATTCACTATAAGTCAAATATAAGGAATATAAGGAATATAAGTTTATATTTCTAGTATTGCAAATATAATATTATTTTTAAAAAATGGGATGTGATTTCAAAAAAGGGATATATTTTTAAGTAAATATATCCCTTATGAATTTTTCATTACGTATGTTTTCAAAATCACAATCACTTTTTTATTAATGATTATCTTCTTTCTCTAAGGAAATTTGTCACGAACCAAATTAGGTCTCTATCCAACCAGTTCCCAACTCGGCCCGTAGAAAGGCCTGAATGAGATTTTCTGATCCCCATGGCCAATCATAAGTGCCCAAGTATCAAAAAAACATGGGAACGATTATCCCAAATAAAAAATGTAAATAACACAAACAATAAAAGAAAATAGCCCAAAGTTTAAAGTTGAAACCAAACATGCCTTTAACCAAAAACCAAAATTTGAGTTGCATGTATAAACTTAAAACCAAACAAAAGCTACCACAAGGTAGGGTGACAAAAAACCAACAAAAAAACCTCCAACTAACGATAGGAAACCACTATCAAGCCATCTCCACAATGCCATACCAAGTAGTTTGCTAACAACTTGAACCACCCCTTCCGAATTCCACACCTTTACCTACATTTAACATGACCAAATCTACTTACACCCAAGGATATATGTAGGGTGTGATCAATCTCCTAGTATGATGACACAAAATAAAAATATTCCTCATATAAATATTATATAATAATACTGTTTCAGGTTTAATAAAGGATTGGAAATAAATTCTTTGACAATTTAGATTACAATTATTGAAGAAAAGTAACATTAAAAGGAAATTTTTTTTACAAATAAAAACATTTTGACATTTATGTCACCAAAAAATTCACACCATATAACTATGGTGAGTGTAATGTAATCTAGGGGAACCAAAAGTTGGAGAGGACCTATAGGTACTAGCATTAAGTGGGACCTTGAGCAACGCGTCTCGGTGAACAATAGAATTCAGGCCACCAAAACATACGCTCTGTTGTACGATCCACATGTAGGGAAACACATCCCTAACCTAGTGGTATCTGATCATTTTAAAAAAATTAGTTATCATTGTAATAGTTCAACCATATGAGTGAAAATGGGCTATGGGCACTCCCGTATCCCTAGCACACTAGATCTAGTCTGCCCACCTAGTATCCAGGCTTCCCATTTGTGCTCAAAAGTCCCAAGTACATATTTCATTTCATGGTAAATAAGAATAATAAAAGGGGTGTGATAAAAACCCAACACCACACATCCAAAGATGAAAATTCCATTAATAAATAGTTTTCAGACTTAATATATTTCAAAACTCAATATGCATCACTTACATAGTCAAAATCCAACTGTATAGTTTTACAGATAAAATATACAGTTAATCAAACAGTAGGAAAATTCATTTAACAGTTATAAAAAAACAAATGGTGTATGAATCATGATTCCAAAACCCAATTAGAACATATTTTATAACAAAAATAATACTGATGCCACATCAAAACACAAACTAATGCTCTTACACATTCAAACAAACTAATTGTGTAATTTTAAAAACACTAAATATCCATAATCATGCTACAATAAGAAACAAGACACATAAAATTATAAATAAAAAACAAAAAATGTTCACATTAAAACAAATTAATTAATGTAATAAATAAATTAAACATGAAACATAATTAATTAATCTATATTTACATGCAGGACAACATACCTAGGTGTTTGATGTTATGTGAAACAATCCACTTCTTCGTCCTCTTGCCACATGCCCCACAACGGATCTATATCAAACCCTAATGAAATATATTGACTAAATGCATCAAAAACCAACCAAACAAGGTAAAACCTAACCTAAAAAAACCCAAAGAGGAGAACAATCGATCAGAGGGAAACACACCTACGGTGAGGGTGCTGGAGGTCAACCGGAGTTTGAAAAAGGCCACTTGAGGTGTGTAGTACTGAAAAAAGGAAGATCTGTCACAAAAAGGAATGGCCATGAGAGAGGACTACCAGAGTTGTAGATGAACCTGGGGGAGGTTCATACACGACTAGAAAAAAGAGGGTGTAGTATGCTTTGGCGAGTTCCTGCTAAGAAAGAGCCATCACGCCTACTGTTAAATGGGGATTCTTGAGCACGATGATTTCAGCTCGACAAGGGTGGGGTGAGGTAGCATGATTGTCAGGCATCCGGGATGCATACAAGGCCAGTCCAATGGGAACAATGAAGGATCACAGGGGGCTGCTACTAGGTACGAGGCTGTGAGAATGGCTGGGGTTAGAGTTGGGTGCAAGAGGAGGTAGCTGATAGGGTTCGCACAAACAATATGAGGGGGAGGAAGAACAATACTCTGATGTGGAGGGAGATCATGTGAGGGATAGAATAAAATAAATAAACGGAATTAATTAAAAAAATGAAATTAAATAAAATAAAAAAGTGAAATAAAAATGCACGAAGAGAAACACCTAAACCAATAAAAAGATAAAAATAAATGAAATTTACAATCAATATTAATAATGGAAACAATAATAATAATAATTCTATTATTGTTAATAAAAATTATCAAATTAAATAATTAATAAAAATGGTTAATAATGTTATAATATAATGTTATCCATTCAAGTGAGATAATAATAATAATAATAGCGATAATAATAATTTTAATTAAAAAAATTTATATTTATTAGGATAGATAACCATCTATACTCTAGGAATGCTACACGTTAATCTTGTAAAGACACATGACTTGGCTTGTGCCCTTCCCACATATCGATCAGAGTCGAGATGACGCTTGTTTTTAACGCAAAAATGAAAAATCATATCAGCTCAGACTTCATTTCAACCACACAATTATTAAAACAGTAGATAAAATTATGAGAAAAAAACTAAAATTAAAAACATACCAAAATGTGATGTCTAGGTGTCAAAAATTTCATATGCATAACATTAATCTTTTTTATTTTATGATTAATGTTCTTTTTCTATGATTAACTATATTTTTCTTAAGGCTCATTTTCCTTATGAATAATTGGATCCTTATCTAAAAAATATGGAACCATACTATTCTCTATAGTTTGATTCTCTCTATTTTTAGACTCTGATTCACTTTATAATTTGACAACGTTTCTTAAAAAATCTATACTATGTGTTCATCGAAATCTGGACTCTGATTTCATCAAAAATCCTGATTCCAATTTCATCTAAATCTACACACTCATTTCCTTGAAATATAGAATCTTATTTCATCAAATTTCATAATCTGATATCATCGAGTATCAGACTCTGATTTCATTGAATTTAAAACTCTATTTCTACAAAATTTCATACATCATTTCAATATAATATTAGATATCGATTTCTCATTTTTTATAGAATCTGATCATTTATATTTCGTAAAGTGACATTTATTCCTTAACATATTTTTCCAATTTAAGAATACAAATATACTAATATTTCTTAATCGTGATAATAATTTTCTTAAATATTATCTGTTCTTATGGACGATAATGGTTCTTATGTTTTCTTACATGAAATAATGTCATAAAAATATATTTTTATCTTATCATTGGAAAAGGGAAATATATCAAAGTCCCTCTAAAATTTAAGAAGAAATATTTCCATTTGGGGAGGAGTTGACCATTCTGGATTTTTCTAATAAATATCAAACCATATTAACGATTTTTTGCAAGAGTGTTTACTAAGAGATGTGAATTATGAGTTGATTTGTTGGATCACTGTGTTAAAGTCGCTAAAGATCCATTTAACCTACCACATGTGAATTCTTTGAGAAACATGTTCAAGATGAGAAAAACTTGTTTAGCTGGCTTAGTGTGATTCTAATTGTTTCTAATCAATCAAGGCCATCCATATATAGGTTAAAAAGGTTTCAATCACTATAATGATTTAGGAGTTACAGGGATAGGAAGATAGATTTTGATCTTCACATCGATAGATTACGTTGGTATGGGTAAGACATACTTTTATGAAAGTATAAATCATGGGACCTTTATCCAAGGTTGATTTAAAACCTTATCTTTGGGTCAAAAGATTTATTTTATATGTCCTGTTTTATAACAGGTTTTAATTTTGCTGTATTTTGTTAATGAATGAATGTATAATTTTCTTATACTTTTTTATATATGTATACTATAATAAAAATAATATTATATAGTCTTTAAGGTAGAATATTTCTTTATGTAATGTTATTTTAAGATTATTTATCAGATCCATATTTTCAGATTCTATGAATTTTAGTTTCTTAGTTAAGAACTAATGAGGGTTTGTGAATCTATCTTGTTTAATTTTGTTAAACATGGACTTTCATGAGAATTAAAACGAATGTTTTTAAACCTGTAATTCCCCACCCCTATCATAATTGTGAAATCTACATATACATTTTGATCTTACATGTGGTAGTATATAAAAATTATATTTATGTTTAAACATTTATAGATTAATGAACAACATGAAGATCACATAAGGATTTTATTGATGATCCTGATGAAGTGGAATATTTTTGAAAAATATACCATGTGTGAATTAAGGATTCAAAAATATTCTTTATTAATTTAGATAATATCTAGTGAATATATATCAATAGATCATTCAATTTCAAATGTTATTGAATATTTTTGAAGACCAAAAAATGTGATTAAGATCTATTGTTTTCTTACATTGGAAGGATATTATTGACAATTAGTGTATAATTTATCAAAAATGTATAATCATCTCACCATGTTAAATAATAATGGATTATTTTTACTTTAGACATATGAATATGAAGAAATTTCCAAAGAACTAAAGATATGTTCAGTCAATGCCCCAATTCAAACATTAACCTAGACGGGTGAAGATTTTTTAATCTATAGTGATTCATTAATGAATAAATTTGGATGTTTTCTAATATATAATGATATGGTGATATCTTATAACTCAAAAAAATCATGTTACTTGAGAAAAGTTACCCATATCATGATTTAATGTAATATACATTAATTTATGAATTAAATTTATGAGGGAATTATATTTATGGAGAAAGGTGAGAAATATATACTAATCATAAAAGTTTAATTTATAATTTCACACATAAATAGTATAATTTATTACAGTTACTATTATTGGAGTTTATTAAAGATTATGAATTTTCAACTCATTACCAACAGGGGAAAGTGAATTATGTGCTACATGTACTGATATGAATGGTTAATGATTGCTTATCTATGAGGAGGATCCAAAAAGATCCAATATTTATTTATTAATAAATGAAGAATATTTAAATTATAAATAATGGGGTTAAATCATATATATCTAAAATGATTGATAAAAAATATATATCTAAGTGATGATTAAATTAGAACAGTATAAAGACATAGAATTTAAAAGGACTGATAAATTATAATCAGTTAATAATTTTCTCTAATGGGATGATATTGTTAAGGATTTGTGTTGTGTTCTTTCAATACCAGATTTGAAGGAGTAATTATATGATCCTCACATTTTACTATTATTTAATCATTATGGATTTATAATGATGTATACTGATGTGAAAGTGAATTTATGTTAAGATAACATAACATGAGATATTTCGATGTTTGTATCATGGTTCTTAGTTTGTTGAAAATTTATGGATGATATGAAAAGTTCTAATGGGAAGATACACCCATTTCCCATACTAAATTGGAAATAGAAAACATAACCATGGATAAGTTCGTTGGAATCCTAAAAACATCAATTAAGAATAATTCTATATGATTTGTATTCAATCACCATATAAAGTCAGAACATTTTATATTCATTAGATAAAATTTCCAACTTGAACGACTTGCTATAATTTATATTAATGTAATGGTAAGGTTTCGTGAAGTACAACATTCCATTTTTTATGATGATAAAATGAGGTTTAACTTGGTGTATTGTAGTCTCCTTTAGTTAGATATAGATATAATGATGAGTTTAAGTATGAAGTATCACACTTATAAATATGGGTAGTATAAAATATATATTCAAACCCTACAGGATATACTTAGATCATATTCTATGGAGTTCAATGGTTGTTGGGATCAACACCTTCCTCTGGCTTATTTTTTATTAATAAGTGTTAATTATATAATTTGTGATCCTAATATGAAATGTATGAATATAATTTTACTTGTAGAAAATTATCATATAATTTTAGTTGTTTAATGGAAAATTTACCATGAAAATTTCTAAAAAAATGGTTATTTCCAAGAATGATAAAAAATGATACTCTTGTAGTTTTAAATTTTCATTATATGGCCTCACAAAGAAAAAAAAGATATGAACGAATATATGTTTCTATTTATAGATTAACTTTTTTTCACGATATAAATATATTTCTAATTTTTAGTAATTAAATAGTGAACAATAATTTTTACGCAACATAAATTCAATATTATTCAAATAAAAAAATAATAAATAATTTTAATAATATTAAAAGTATAATAACATGTGTGTGATAATGTGTTCCATGAATTTTATCGATGAATGAAAAATATTGGGGTTATATTGATGTATAATATTCAAATTTTAACATTTCATTTATATCCTATAAGCAGAATTGAATTAATATTATATAAAATGGTAAAACTGAATTTTTAAGAAAATTATATTTTATTTAATTACATAAATATCATAAAAATATTAAAATTTGAAAAAGAAGAAAATATATGATCTAAATATCATACCATTATCAATTACAATAATGTTGGAACCATTTTTCTTGATAATGACTTGAATATATTTTAAACTTCTATGCAATTTCATTGGTTCCCCTCCCATAGGATTATAAAAGGGAACCCATCCTTTCTCTTCATTACACAACATTGATTTGTATATCAAGACCATAATATATCAAGGTATCATAAAAACTCCACTTTGATCTTAAAAATGTTTTTTTCTAAAAAATACCAACCATAGGGCCATTAAATTTAGATTTAGAAGAGATATTTAAAAGAAGATTTAGTCATCTTAACCAAACACATTAATTTTAAATATAAATTTTTCTAGTATAAATCTATTAAATTATGACTAAAATAATAAATTAAGTGTAAAAAATATACTAATAATTTATTATGATCAATAATCCTCCATTATTCACCCTCTTTTAATCAAATGAGATGTGAAAATATCGCTTGTTCTTACATAGAGCATAACATCTCCACGTAGCGACACAATTCATTTCTCATCACAATATTTTTTGAGTGGGTGTCATGCTAGTTTAATTTTTTTATATGATAATTGTTGAATAATAATATATATGGATGGAAAATATGTAATCTACCTTCTTACATTCCCAACCTTTGGAAAATGATAATCAGGATCGTTCATATATGTTGAATACCACCTCCAAAAAGCGTTTTTTCTTATTTTTCATTATTATTTTACATGGATGTTAATAAGTATGTATCCAATGAATATGTACTATATAAATTAAATAAAAATTATTTTTTACTATCAATTTATTATTTACCAATATTTCACTCTATATTTCATGAAAATTAAATAAACATTTAGGTGTACGTATGCCCTATCGTCTCCATGAATGGTGTAATTCATTTTTCCATATCTATATTTTATGAAGGTAAAAAATTAATATCTTGAAAATATATTATATTTATATCATTATTAACATAATTTAATTTTAGAACCATGAAAAAAATATAAGGACCATAACAAAAAAACCAAAACATAAGAGAAAAATGTTGTAGACATCACCATGAACCATGATTTTAATAAAGAAGTGTTTAAAAAGTTGGTTATAAATTGATAAATGTAAATCATTTATGGAATTATATATATGATTATATAAATTTAATATGTTTATAATTAATAAATATTTATTATATAGTATGTTCCAAAGTATATAAAGGAAGTCCATCCTAATGTAGTACATTTTTATCTCATTTTAATTTATGTGGGACACATGCCTTCGACACCACCTGATTAATTAGTGGGGGTGTATATGCTACCCATTAATGAAGTTTATGATTATTCTCAAGATAAATATATAATTTACTTATCAATATTTGTTTATTTATTTAATGTGGATTATTAATAACTAGTACCAAACATGTATGGTTTTTATGTTACGATCTCATTATTTATTAGGATTGTTTAAGATTTAATTTCCAATGATGAAAATGTATGATATACCACTCAAGAAACTTATCAATTTTCCAATAAAGAATATATTTCTATAAAATACGTGTTTTTAGTTCATTTCTATCACCTTAAGTGCTCAAGAGACCAAAAATAGTTTTTTATGAAAAATGAACATTATTTATCTTTTCGATGGAAGGATATTTTCTTCCATGTACATGTATTCTAGAGATGTTAAAAAGATGTTTTTTAATATATTCTTATGATTTTATAATTTAATTTAACCCCAATTTTAGTTCTTACATAATAGATCAAAAGGAATCTTCAGATCATTTTCTGAATGAGAAAATTTTTAGTTTTTTTTCAAATTATTCTTAAAGGAGTGATCTCTCATAACATATAATCCATGAAAACAATTTATTTCATTCATTACCAATCAATTAAATGAGTCCTAAATTAAAATTTTTCATAGATATTTTAAATGAAAATATTTTTGATAATATTTTTCATTTTTTAAATTTTAGATAAGTTATTTCAAAATGGAAAGGATATTTTCCCAAAAAAATTATGTAATATTCATTTAATGTTACTTCTATTTATAAAATATTAAAAACAATGATTTAAATTAAAATTTACATGGTATATAATCCAAGGAAACTATACATATTATTTTTTGAACGATTTTTATTTATGATGAAAATATTTGTATGAAACTTGTTCGGTTTTCATAGGTTTTACTATAATGGATTATTTTTAAAACCTTGTTTTTAAATAGAAAATGCTATAATTAATAGTTTGTGAAGACTATTTAATTTAATGTTTTTTGACATGTTTAATATATTATTATTTATTGGAAGACATACGTATGGTTTTAAATATGGGATGGTGGTTATGTTATAACCAAAGATGGTGGTTATGTTATAACCAAGGATGGTGGTTATATAACTTCCAATGCTGGTGGGAATGTTATAACTAATGATTGGTGGGACCTATATCTACATAAAATTCGTTAAGAAATTATTTATATCTCATAAGATAAATAGGAATTGAATAGGGAGTGAACCTAGTCCCGTAAGCAAAATTTTTCTCTATGATTGTTTTGGGAGTGATCCTTGAATAATAAAATGATTTGGGGGAGTATTCCTATTACACTATAATAATATTGGTAGTTATCATTTAATACTAAATAAATAGTTTTATATACTCATAATTATACAAAAAAACTAATGTATTATTCCAATTTTATTATCTACCGACTCATGTTCCTTGATTACTCTATAATTCTTGTCTTATTAACTACCATGATTTATTAAATGAGTAATAATTTTTTATTATGATATATAGGGTATTATTTCCCAATTATGGGATCTTATTATCATACCATTCTATTCCTGTTATTCTGAAATGATCATATATTTTCCCATTTTACAATCATAGTGAATCTTAGTACACCCTTTCTTGTGTTTCCTTCCTTAGCGCTATGAATAAATGTACTAAGTATTTTTTTCTATGGAGAGTGATAGTTATAAAAAACATAGTTGGAGATGATTTAGATCGTTTATGAAAATGTTTTTATGTTGAAATTTATCCAAAGTCACTCTACCTATATGATTATTCCATTAATAATTATGTTTTAAAATGTATATATATCAACTAAAATCTTATACATATGTAAACAATTATGTGTCACTTTAATATAGAACCACTGTAGGATTTTTTTGGATTTATTTTTGTTATATATTTTTTGGATGATTTAAAATAGAATTTATTTGTTTTTTGATGTATATTTAATAGCTTATGTTCTATATAAGTGCAGGATGAGTGGTGGATAAATTTAATATTGTTGTAGTTTTTCCCAAGTTAGAACCAACAATGTTGAGGAGGTATGATGTCTACTTATTCATACAATCTATGATAGGCGATTTATTTTCGAATTATCTTAGATCATGGAACCTATGATAAATAAGAAAATAAGGAATCATATTTTTTTAATGAAATGTCTAGTGTGAAGCTACTTTTAGGTCTTTAAAGGGTATAGTGGTTAGTTTCTATGTTCATTGTTTTCCAGAGGAAGGTATTTCATTTCAGTTTTGTTGTGAGTCATCATATACAGACTTTGGTTTTTTTGATGAATCAAAGGGTTATTATCTGTAATGGGTCCTGTAAGTTACATCCTTATAGATGTAACAACATCAACCATTATCTTAACACTGGTATGGGTGTATTCTATTTAGAGATTATAGTGAAAATATGTTATTAGTTAGTGATTTTTTTCCCTCACTAATCACAATGTACTAATTTATGTACTATACCACTATGATTTTAGTTTATGGAAGAAATAAGGGAAGATATTTTTATAGTAATATGAGTTTTATATTTTATATACACCTATGAATGGGAATTGTTTATGTAATTCATTGAACAGAAAGTCACATATAAATTGCATGTGTTGATTTTGTAAATTTATGAGATTAATGGTGGATTTTCCCATAATAAACCTTGATATGTGAGAACATCATGGTGATGGGTTTCTTTACCCGATGATTGTGGTATTATATTAATTTTTTTAGGTAGCGGAGTCACTACTAGTTAATTTTGAGGAGGGGGGGATATAAAGATCAGTTTTTTACCATGCTCTTGGAAGATGGTCTGATTATTACTCCCATAAGGTGTTGTCTTATTGGAATTTATTAAATACTTTTAAAATGAAATATTTGGTTCACTATTTTATCCATATTATTTTTTAATGGTAGATTCTGAAGAGTCCAATATATATCACTGTTTCGGTGCGGATGTGCGTCGGGTTACGCTGTTCCGCCAGGACGCGTTCGCGCGTGCACCCGTCAACCCGAGGGGATGGGCGCGCGGCTTGTGGTCCCGCAGTCCCGCTTTCCAAGGGCGGGCGGCATCCGTCCCTTATTCAGGGGTGTCTGCTCCTTGATTGAAACCGGGATGATGGGATGTCGGCTCCTCCTTCCTTGGACGTCTCCTCGGAACTCGTCACCTAATCCGGGTCTCCCTCATAGACTTAAGAATGTTCGTGAATCTCGTTCCCGGCGCCATATCTTCATGGACACCGGTTAATTACGCTGCTTCCGCCCGGACGTTCCAAGGAGTCTGGTCGGGGAAGCAACCTGCGGTGAGAAGGTCGGGTGGCTCTGGGTGCTGGGGGCGTGTCGTAACACTGCGGCTTTGCACGTCTGTCTTCCGTCCCTAATAGGGCTTCTCGAAGGCACGATGGCCTGAGGCATCCCGTACTGGGTGCGGGGAACTGTGTCACCTGAGGTTTTCCTCAGCTTCCCATGTTTAACACGGGGTATGCCGCGAGTTTAACGTCCAGCGGGGACGGCATCGGACCGATCAACACGAAAAGTGGATCAGATGACAGAACCCCTTGCGGGGAACCTCCGACGCTGGGGCCAGCACATGGGCGGCTTCTCAAGTAACGTGGAGTGGAGTGAAGTGGCATGACCCCACCGGGATGTGGCGGCCCGGGTAAGGATCAGGATGGATGATGGAGTAAAGAGCTTGGACCCCGGAGGGGCTTCCTACGTACCGCGCGTTAGCACGGATCAAAGTCAACGTAGTTCGGGTATACAGTTTAACGTCATGCTGGACGTCGGCAAGCCGACTCACGAAGAGGTCTAGGCCGCCGGGCGGAGGATTGAACCGAACCACCTCGCACAGAGGGGGATGGAACGGCCGGGTGGATCACAGTTTCACGTCATGCTGGACGATAAAAGGGGAAATGGAAAAGGGGGGCTGTGGGGAGGCACCGCGGAGATACACGCGGGCAGTCTCCCACAGGGGCGGATTCATAGGTGAATCGACGCAAGCGTGAACCCTGGAGGGGTCCACTGATGGACGAACCGACGTAAATACGACCGGGAAGACCAGGTGGTGGGCTTGAACCTCAGGGAGGCTTCCTACGTACCCTGTATAGAAGACAGGGATCAAAGTCCACGTAGTTCATTCTGTCAGGACTTACGCACTTGGGGCAGCCCGGATGCTGCAAAACTCAGTTGGAAGGGACTTGGACCGAAAGCAGAAGACACATCGATCCCAGTCAGACCCTCTACTGGCTTCGGCAGTGGGGAGGCGCAACGGAGATACACATGTGCAGCCTCCCACGAGAAACTAGGGGTTTGTAATACCCTGCCCCCGTAGGGAAAAGCCGCTCCCATTAAATCGTCCCAAAAGGGGGACAATCCCGACATCCCTGCAGAGACGAGCGGGTGGGGGCCACATCCAAACCGGGGGAGACCCTGCGTGCGAGGCACGGGATCAAATGATGCGGACGGTTTAGCGTCTTGCCGGACGAAGTACAGTTTAACGTCGTGTGTTGAGGACGAAGCGGACGGTTTAACGTCTTGCCGGACGAAGTACAGTTTAACGTCGTGTGTTGAGGACGAAGCACTTGGCAGTTTAACGTCTTGCAGCACGGACGATGGGGGCTAGGCAGTTTAACGTTGTGCAGCTTGGACGGATGTGCAGTTTAACGTCATGCTGGACGAATATGCAGTTTAACGTCATGCTGGACGAATATGCAGTTTAACGTCATGCTGGACGTATGCGCAGTTTAACGTCATGCGGGACGAATGTGCAGTTTAACGTCATGCTGGGCATAGGTTGCCGGACGATGGGTGCATGTCACTTCGCACGAACCTGGAGGGCCGCACGCGAAGACAACGCACGGTGCGGGCACCCAGGATGAGGATCATCGGGCGCCACGCAGGCAGGTGCCCTCAGGGGGTCGAGGGAGGCGACCCTGGTGGATTGCGCGCAAAAGAGGAGCTTTGCGCGCAAAACCGCGGGTCGGCGCGCAAAAATGGCGGGCTGGCGCGCAATTGGGCCAGCCCTTTGCGCGCGGAAGGTTGGGATTGCGCGCACCGGGCATCGGATAGCGCGCGGGGGCAACGGCTCATTCTCTAACGAATGGCCACTTTGAAAATGGGGGGTGCGTGCAATCGGGTCGGATTGCGCGCACCCGGGGGCAATTGCGCGCAAGAGGCTTCTTTTGCGCGCAAAGGCCTTCGGGTTGAAATTTATTCAAAGGAAATGAGCCAAGGGGATTGCGCGCGAAGGCGGACCCCAAGGCTCTATTGCGCGAAAGAAAGGAGGTTACCTGAGGATCGGCATTGCGCACGGAAGGGGTTGAATTGCGCGCGCGGGAGACCGTTCGACTTCCAGCAACCTCTGAAACGTTGGGGGTCGCCTAGAATTTATAGGCAACCCCGGGCGCGGAATCCAAGGCGCGAGCGCGGAATCCTCCTCGCGGGCGCGGAATCGGTCACGGCGCGCAAGGGAGTTGCGCGCATCCCGGGGGTTTTGCGCGCGGATCATCATCTTTGCGCGCAGAACTCTGAAATTCCGCGCAAGGCCTCCGGGCCCTCCGAAACATTCTTCCGACTCCAAATATGACCTCGCTTTCCGCATCCGGAGCTTCGTTTGGGAACAACGGACTTTTCTGGCGTCTACAAAAGCCCCCCCTCGGAATCTGATCGGCGAGAGTTCGCAACGATCGGGTTCCGAGGGAGACGCCGGAATGCCGAAGTCCAGGGCGGCGCGGGACTTGGGCGCGCAAAAAGGGGCGCCGGTCGCGAAATTCGCCGCTGCGGTCGCGCAAAGCGCTTTCCGCGCAGCGCGGACCCGGCCTCGCCTATAAATAGGGGCGCTGGGTCCCGCGTTCCGTACTCCGGCCTTCCGCGCGATAAGCTCCAAAGCTCTCGTGCGCGAAATTGCCTCTTCCGGTCGCGAAATTCGCCCGATCGGCGCGCAAAACCGTCCGGATTTCGCCTGTTTTTGCGCGAAAACCCGGAACTTTGCGCGACAGTCTTCCCAATTGCGCGCCGTCCACTGGGATTGCGCGCCAGCCTTCAAACTTCTCTACCAGCCTCGTCCGATCCCGCACGCTTCATCCCTTAACCCGCACGACTCCCGAAACTTCTGAGATGGCCGCGCACAGAGGAAATGAGGGGGATGCCGCCACTCGCAGGGCTGAGATGGCGACGAACGAGGAGGTTTACGGAGCCAAGGAGATTGTTTCCAACAATCAATCCTTGTTCGACTTACTAACGCCGGCCCAGAAGACATATCCCCTGTCAGACAACCTGCCGCTCTGGAACTTCGGCATCCTAGATGAGGTTCCGGTGCCAGGGTTCGAGATTGACGCACCGCGGACCTGGGTGACCCGGGAGGACGAGCTTCTCCGCTATAACATCACCAACAATGGGCATCCTGCCAGGGAGACCAGACACTTGGATGTCTATGTCCTGAACCCGAGGACGCGAACCATTGATGGGGGTGAGCCTACTGCGGAGAATTCTCCAGCCCTCTACTCGAGCATATATCGCCAGAGCGTCACGGACGACACCAAGGGCTGGCTGAAGGACTGGGACTTGCGGTCTGGGGGCAACTTCACCAGCGAGTGGGCCTGGGCGTTCTGGGTACGCCACACTTGCGATCACTTCGCAGAGGAGCTGCGGTACATCGGCCTGTTCGAGGCGGTGTGGACGTCGCAGTTCCATTTCTACCAGCAGTCCGAGCTCGGGCCGGAGCTGTTCACCCGATGGTCTCCGGATACCAACACCTTCCATCTTCACCATGGGGAGGTCGGCATCGGTCTCTGGGACATCCACTGCATCGGAGGTATCCCGCTGGAGGGCTACCAATACGATGAGTTCCTGCCACCGAAGAACACCTGGGAGGACAGGTCACGGACTCCCATCCTGACCTGGCATCTGCTTGACCTGGCTACGCAGCGGCTCGGGATCAAAGACTTCCAGAAGGACATAGCCTACAAGGAGTGGTTCGGCCAGTTCTTGGAGCATGACCCGGCGGTCAAGATGCCAGGCAGGGGGAAGCGGTGCCCGACCGCAGCTCAGAGGAGCCGGAACGGGTCGTACTGGCGGGTCCTGGAGACGGGCGACTACCGCTCATGGGGGTACCGCGTCATCGAGGCCCGGGACCCAAACGTCTGGTACGCGGCGTTCCTGGCCGCCTTTCTGAGTGGGTGGCTCCTGCCAGTGCGGGACGCGAGAATGGGCGTTCGCCCGGCGACACTGGCGATGGCAGGCGCTATGGCCTCCAACAAGAGATACAACCTCGGGGTCCCAGTGCTGGCGAGGCTGTATGCCATCCTGGGACGCATCTCACGAGGGGGGTCACCACGAAGGATCTGTGAGCCCTTTCAGTTCTTCCACGGCTGGGTGGCTGCTCACCTCGGTGGGTACACGTTTCCGAACGCCATCATTCCTCCGGGCAACGGCCTGCGACCCTCCCTGCTGAACATCGCGGGGGTCGCTCCGATGACCCTAAGTGAGGAGGGCGTGAGGATTCGGATTGGCAATCATGCCAACTTCAACTTCAGTCCGTTCCCCACTCCCGTCGGCCAGATGATCGACAATGGGAAGGGTCCGCCGGAGCAGCATGAATACTTCCTGAACATGCGGGGCGGGGTGCTCGTGGCTCGGATCGACGGGAAGGTGATCTGCGAGCCTTACGTGCCGACCCGGTTCGCAAGGCAGTTCGGGTGCCTTCAACGGATGCCGAAGAGGGTATTCACTGCTGTCCGGGAGGAGACGAACCCTGGCGTCCTTCGCCAGATGTGGCTGATGTTTGCCGCTTTCGGCTCTGGCGACGTCATCACTCTCCCTCCTACCGGAGTTAACGCAGGCTTGGCAACCGAGTACGCCGAACACTGGGCCATCGCGTACCCTGAGGGGCTTTTGCGGAAGCTAGTTCGGCGGCTCGAGGTTACCCGTGCGGAGACCGGGCGTCAAGGAAGGAGGCAAGGCGCCGCCACACGGGGGAGAACGGAGGCGCGCCAAACAGCGGAGCCGGCGCGGGCAGGGACTTCGGCGGCGGGCACATCGAGGGCTGCCGCCACGACCTCAGCGCCCAGAGTGGGGGCACGTGCGGTGGTCGACGAGCATCCCGGGAATCAGGTGAGACGTCTGCTCGAACCTTCCCATGATGCGGTCTTCCCGGCGCTGTGGTCGGCCTGGATGACTCTGCGGCAGTCACTGGGGGCCGACGCCATCTGGCAAAAGATACTCAGGGAAGGAATCTATCTGCCAGAGGTCGGGCGCCTCCAGATTGCCGACAGAGTGGACTTCAACCGGCAGTACGCATATCTGACGGCCATGGACGAGTACGCGCGCCAACGTGGTCAGCGCGCGGAGCCATCCCTTCTGGTGAAGGTGATGCTCGGTCTCGAGCCCGCTCCGGAACAGATGCCGCCGGAAGAAGATGACAGTAGCAGCGACTCCGAAGAAGAGGACGAAATGGGGGAGGATGAAGGCTCCGAGGGAAGATCCCATCAGGGGAGCCCACGGGAGAGCGGTGAGGTGGCCGGCTCTGACAACGTTGATGTCACTGAGCTCCTCGAGGTTCGCTTCTATCCCTACTCAATCTGCTTCATCCACTCTCTTATGCAGCTTCTAACCCATTTCTCCATCTTTCTCAGGAGCACACGGATGTCGGTCAGGCGTCCTCAGCGGGAGTAGGGGAGGCGCCAGCAGGACAAGGCGGGGGCCAGGCACCCATTATCGAACTGTCAAGCGCTAAGGGGTCCCCTGCTGCAACTGTTCCTGCGGCGACCGGGATAGCGGAAGATGACGCTCCGAACTCCCGTAAGTCTCCCTACTTTACTGCTGGTGCTTGCTGTTGACGATCCGTGACTAACCATGGCATGCCCTGCGCAGTGATCTCAGCACTGGAGGCTCATCGGGTTGCCGAACCCGGGCCATCTACGAGTGGACCAGTGGTGGACATGCCGCCTGCTCCGGAACAGACTTCCCAAACCGAGCCGGCCCCACCAACTGCTGATCAAGGGGCTCCGGACGTCGGCGGTGCTGCCATCGGAGAGTGGTTGGGGGCTGACGAGGGTGTCAGCGCCGCTGGGGAGAGAGAAGAAGGTCGCACGGATGTTGGGGAACCTATCCCTCGTGAGGACCTCCCAGGGGCGGACCCTGCAGCAGACCTGCTGGCTGCCTTCCCTGCCTACCGGCCTGCCGATCCCGAGGAGATGGACGACTCAGACACGGAGGCGGTCGAGGAGAGCCGGATAACGCGCCGTAGGGGGTGGAAGTGCATCCAGCGCTTCCTCAAGCGAGACCCGTCGGAGTGGCTGGGGCGCATGGGATCACTTCAAACCTGGCTGCGCTTTCTGTGCGCCGGGGGAGCTGATGCTCAACGCCTCCATCTAACGGTCCGTGATTTCATGGCCGAAAAGATGCGCGAGAGCTGCCGGCGTGCCGACGTCACACAAAGTCGGGACATGTCGGAGAGCACGCGGGCGCTCCTCGCGGCGGAGCAGGAAGTCCGGCGCCTCGAAGGGCAGGCCGCAGAGAAGGAGGCCTTCGTCGCAACGTGTACCGAGCTTGTGGAGTAACGAGCAGCCCAGCTGGTTGACGCTCAGGTACAGCTGACGGAGGCGGGCCAACAGATGGTCACAATTCAGGTCGAGCGGGAGCGTGCACAGGCCAGAATCGACGAACTGCGTGCTGCGACCGCCGACGAAGAGAGGGCACGCAGAGAGTGAGAAGCAGCTCTGGAGGCCACCAGCCAAAGGGTAGCGGCATTAGAAAGACTCATTCAGCACGCTAATCCCTAAGGGATTTGTTTTGCCATTCCCAAAACATTTTCTTCCGCTACTTTGATCCATCTGTATGAATCAATATATTTATCTGCATCTTTTGGTTTAATATGCTCAACCACAATTCACTGTCTTGCGGGAGTGTTAACCAAGCATCAGGCATCCATAATTGGGCCTGGATTTCTGGAGAAAAGAGGGAGGTCATTCCTAGGAAAGGGGACCTCAGACCTAATCAATGTACCATTCCCCCAACCTGTTCCAACACACGAGCGGGACAATGCTAGGGGCGTTGAGATTTTATCCGAACATAGGGAAATGACAAAGGGTGAATCCCGTGTCCTGAATCCGGACATCCACAACGGTCGGCCTTCCAGGAAATGCCCAAGACGGTAGGCGGACAGTGGATCGACCATAACAACTGCAATAGACGGACCGAAAAAGGTCATCATTCATATTGCAGGAGGCGGACCACATGTCATCATGAATACCGCTTTGGGGTTCCTTCAGACACAAGGGTGGAAAATCCAGATCAACAGGGCATGCGAAGCGTGGGGCGAAGTGATGGTTTGTTCGGACAGAATCCAACGCTCTCAAAATTGCGCCACCGTGGAGAAAGCGTATTAGGTGGATGCACTAATCTGGCCGTGAATCACATCAATCCTCAGACAGCACCTCTTTGACGAGGAAACCGTCCCTTCCCACCATTGCAATGGGGCATCCCGAGCTGAATCGGAGAGAATATCACAACTGCACCACTCTACCCGAAGTCAGGCCAGACGGCCGGCGACGAGGAGGGGCGGGACTTAACGATCCCTGAGGCTGGACCCGAGTCGGAATGCCCGGGCGTTCCTACGTACTCCATCAGGCTGGAGATCAAGCCACACGTAGTTCTGAGAGTGCAGTTTAACGTCATGCAGGACGTAGGACCCCATTTGGGGAGATCTTAGTTTAAGGTCGTAGAGCTCGGACCATGGGGCTAGATCTTAGTTTAAGGTCTTAGAGCTCGGACCATAAGGGCTAGATCTTAGTTTAAGGTCTTAGAGCTCGGACCATAAGGGTGGATCTTAGTTTAAGGTCTTAGAGCTCGGACCATAAGGGGAGATCTTAGTTTAAGGTCTTAGAGCTCGGACCATAAGGAGAGATCTTAGTTTAAGGTCTTAGAGCTCGGACCATAAGGGTGGATCTTAGTTTAAGGTCTTAGAGCTCGGACCATAAGGGGAGATCTTAGTTTAAGGTCTTAGAGCTCGGACCATAAGGGGGGATCTTAGTTTAAGGTCTTAGAGCTCGGACCATAAGGGCTCAAAGCACGCCACATCGTGGTCATATCCCCTGGATATGCGAAGATGCACTGAGGGATAGTGTCAAGAGTGTCGAGGTTTCGCCTGGTCAGAATGGGAGGTGGAAAATGTGAATCATGCGGCCATTCACTCAAGGACTGGGGGCACCGGCGTAACGATATGGGAGTACTGCCGACCGTGGCGGAAAAGCAGCATCAATATCGCACTAACCGTTGGTGGAATGAGGCAGCAAACGAGCATCGACCGCTCAATCGCAGGATTCATATCGATTTGCTGCCCGAGGCCATTGGGGGTACCGACCCGAGTCGGTGGGAGAGCACTGAGGCATTGTGTCCGAACCGTTCACGGGGGCTCCACCCAGGGCGTAGACGATGGGTCCGAATGAAAGGGAGCACGAAGCCTGAAAAGTGGAAGGAACCTGACCAAGCTGAACCTGCCACTCCTGGCAATAAACCAGAGTACTCTTGACACCGGTGGACCACGGCAAGGGGTCGGGGAACACGCCTTGAGGGTGACCTGAAGGCGGCGGACTCCCCAGAGAAGGGGGAATCTCTAAGAGGTGGGGGGCTGGACCCGAAGTTTCAAACATCCGGGCGTTCCTACGTATCCCATAAGGATGGGAATCAAGCCGCACGTAGTTCTTGAAGTGCGGCGCAACACAATCGGGCACCAGCGCGGGGAAGAGTGCGGGTCTGACCCTCGCACACAAAAGGAGCGGCATTTGATATTTCTTGTTTGTCCTTAAAGACGAATGGTTTTTCTTTGTGCGGCGACATGCCTGTGATTGAGAAATCTCTGGCGTCGCCACAATAATCAAGCCATGGAAGGCATTGATGAATGGCGTGGTCATTAACCAGCGCCCAACATGAGTGTCCCCTGAGGAGGACATCACGATGCAGTGCCGTTTCTCGTCGGGCGGCCAAGACGATCACAGTTTACGGTCGTGTGGTAGGACCAGACAACACAGTTTAAAGTCGTGTGGTTCGGACCATGGAGGAATCCTCTTATTGCGGTACGGCGGACACGGCGGAGGTGGGAACATACCCAGCCCTGCGGTCACGCACGATTCCAAGAGAAGAGTCTTGGGATAGGGGTCTGTATATGTCCATCACCCGAGGGGCAGAGATGCTAGCCTCCAGATATACTGGGCCCAGAACGCGATTGTTCGGGCGACTCCTTCCTCCTTATGGGGACGAGGGTCCAGCCACGCACGACCCTTAGGGAGGACATCCGCATATATCCTTGGTGCTCAGATCATGGGGGCCTCGAACGACATCATTACCCTGGTTGGTCTGCCTAACGTGTAGAGGCGTACCAGAGGTCAGTATGAAGAGTGTCGAGATTCCACTACAACGCATAAAGGCGGGGTGTGATGAGGACTGCTCAACCAATGTTCAGAGCCTGAAAGAGCCGACATGGCGATCAAGGATGTTGCTGACGCATTCGCAACACAACATCCGACCGCGTCAGCCTAAGACGGGGCAAGCAAACGAGCATCAACAGCTCAATCGCAGGATTCATATCGATTTGCGGCCCAAGACCCGCCGGTAAATCGACCCGGAGCGGTGGGAGAGCACTGAGGCATCGTACCCAAACCGCTAGCGAGGATCCCTTTGAGTGAAGGCTCGAACAAGAGGAAGCGCGAGGCCTGACAAGCAACACAGGACTTGTCGGAATTGAATCTGACACTACGAGTCATAGACCGAAGCACCCAAAACATGTTAACAGATCTCCGGAAAGGGTCGGAGGACTCACCATGAGAGCAACCGAAGGGGGGCAGATCCCCGTGATCAACCAAGAGACGGGGCTGGACCTGAGACACAAGCGTCCAGGCGGTCCTACGTATCCCATAAGGATGGGAATCAAGCCGCACGTAGTTCTTGAAGTGCAGTTTAACGTCATGCAGGACGAAAAGAGAGAAAAAAGGAAGGGGGGAGCAGAAGGCATCCCCTAACGTGGGGGGGCGTACAGCGTGACGAGCAAACCGATGTGAATGAGGGCATAGCCCCGCGCTCACACCATACGCCGCACACCCGGGGGCAACTGGGCCAAGGGCCTGAGATGGGATGGAAATTCCCAAAAGATGGGGCTGGGCCTGAAACATGAAGGTTCAGGCGGTCCTACGTATCCCATAAGGATGGGAATCAAGCCGCACGTAGTTCTTGAGGGGCAGTTTTACGTCATGCAGGACGAATGCTGAACAGTTTAACGTCTTGTAGCTCGGACGTAGTGCAGTTTAGCGTCATGCAGGACGAAACACTTGGCAGTTTAACGTCTTGCAGCGCGGACGAATGCTGAACAGTTTAACGTCTTGTAGCCTGGACGAATGCAGTTTAACGTCGTGTAGGACGTATGTGCAGTTTAACGTCTTTCTGGACAAATGTGCAGTTTAACGTCATGCTGGACGTTGGTACACTCAGACAAAGTACTGCTTGAGGAACCTAGCGTTGGTGGGAGGAGTGACACGCTCACCATCCATAGTCTCTAGGGAGTACGCGCCATTGGGATAGACCTTGTGGACAACAAAAGGTCCCTCCCACTTGGGCTCCAACTTGGGCGGCTTCCTGCCGGGGATCATCGGCGCTCTTAGGGCTAGCACTAGATCACCCTGCAGGAAGGAGCGGAGGCGAACCTTCTTATTGAAAGCTCGAGCCATTCCGCTTTGATGCCTCTCCAAGTTGTGCAAAGCGCGAAGTCTATTCTCATCCAGTGCTTCCAACTCGACTAGACAGGCTTCAGCAACTCTGTCCGGCACTTGCTGGTCGTAGACCGCAGTGCGCAAGGACGGCAACTGGATCTCGATGGGCAGGACGGCCTCAGCTCCATACACCAGGGAATAAGGGGTCATCTGGGTGGAATTGCGAGTCGTCGTCCGATAAGCCCAGAGGGCGTTGGGGAGCTTGTCCGGCCAACTCTTCTTGTTCTGACCAACCATCTTTTGCAGAATGTTAGAGAGGGTTTTGTTAAACGCCTCGATCTGTCCATTCGCCTGCGCATGATAGCGAGATGTATGGTTCGAGCGGATGTTATACTTGGCGTACAACTTCTTCAACTCGGCTGCTCGGAAATTGGTTCCGTTATCCGTGAGGATAGCGTGAGGCACTCCAAATCGATAGATGATGTTGGAGGTCACGAAGTCAGCGATCGAACAGGATTTGACCTCTCTGAGCGGAATCGCTTCTGCCCATTTGGAGAAGAAGTCCATGGCGGTCAGAATGAACCGGCACTGGCGAGCTGTCGCCGGCGGGTAAGGTCCCACAACGTCCAGTCCCCAGACTGCAAAGGGCCAGGAATACCTTGTGGTATGGAGAGGCTCCGGCGGCCGATGCACAAAGTTCGCATGAACCTGGCACGCATGGCACCTCCTGGCGTACTCGATGCAGTCATGGATCATAGAGGGCCAGAAGTATCCAAACCTCCGAATCTGGTGGGACAGCTTCGGCCCAGTCTGGTGGGCGCCACATGAACCAGCATGAACCTCTTGCATGACTCGTGGGATCTCAACTCCCTGAAGGCAACAGAGGAGAATACCATCAAATCCGCGTTTGTAGAGGATCTGCTCCAGACCGGGACTGCTCTGGAGGACGAACTGTGATGCGCGGCGCCGAACTCGCTCGCGCTCGGCCCGATCCGATGGAAGAATGCCATGTTGGAGGTACTCAACCAAAGGCGTCCTCCAATCAGGGGCTGATCCGACTGTCATATCTGGGGTACTCGGGGCTCCGGGCATGGGGGCAACCATGGTGAGGTTACTTACCAATGGGCCGCGATCTTCTTCCGGGATAACGGGAGCGATGAGCCTGCGGCGCGTCACGCGGATGATCAGGTTGTCCTGTTCAGGCTCCGCAAGTGACGCAGCGAGGCTGGCCAAAGCATCTGCTCGACCGTTCTGCGACCGGGGAACATGGACAATTTCCGGCCGAGAAGGGAACCGGGCCATCAGAAGGAGGGTGCACTCCAACAATGGCACAAGTTCCGGCTTCCTGACAACGTAGTCGCCATTGATCTGCTTAACGACCAGCTCGGAGTCCCCTTTCACACACAGATGGGGCACGTCGATCTCGAGAGCTAACTCAAGGCCGGTGATGAGGGCATGGTATTCCGCCTCATTGTTGGTACAGCCCTCTGACAACAGGAAAGAGTATGGCAGCACGGCTCGCTCCGGGGTAATGAAGACGATGCCCAAGCCCACTCTGTTGAGCTTAGGATTATCGAGTCTTCTATCGGTGGGGCTCCGGGAGGCACCGTCAAAGTGCATCTGCCAGCATGGATCGGCTCGATCAACCGAGAGAATGGTCTCATCAGGAAAGCCTAGATCCAGCGGCTGATCCGCGGAGGTCGGGTGAGCGGCCAGAAAGTCTGCCAACGCTTGCCCTTTGATGGCCTTCTGAGACACATACCTGATGTCGAACTGCTGGAGAATCACAGCCCACCGCGCTAGGCGGCCAGTCAACATAGGCCGGCTCAGGATATATTTCAACGGGTCCACCCGAGAAACCAATTGTACCTCATGGTGCTGCAAGTAGTGCCGTAATTTCTGTACGGCAAATACGAGCGCCAGGCAGCTCTTCTCGATGGGGGAATACCTAACTTCCGCATCGAGGAGCATGCGACTGAGGTAATAGAGGCTATTCTCTGTTCCCTCGTTGTTCTTCTGGGCGAGAAGGGCACCCAGGGACCGTTCCAGGGCGGTCACATAAAGGACCAGCGGCTTTCCGGATACGGGCGGCATCAGGACCGGAGGTTGAATCAGGTACTGCTTGATTTCCTCGAAAGCGGTCTGACACTCTTTATCCCATACATAGGTGGCACCTTTCTTCATAAGCCGAGAAAAGGGCTTACACTTGCCGGCCAGATTCGCGATGAATCGGCGTATATAGGCTAAGTGGCCTTGGAACCCTTGCAGTTCCCGGACGGTACCCGGGGGAGGCATCTGGCTAATCGCCCTGATTTTCTCTGGGTCGATCTCAATACCCCGGTATCTTACCACAAATCCAAGGAACTTTCCGGAGGTGACCCCAAAGGCACACTTCAACGGGTTCATCTTCAGGCAGCGAGACCGGAGGAAGCTGAACACTTTCTCAAGATCTTTGAGATGGTCCCGACGCTGGCGCGATTTGACAACCAAGTCGTCGACGTAGCATTCCACTAGCGTGCCGAGGATTGGCTTGAATATGCGGTGCATCGCCCGTTGATAGGTGGCACCTGCATTCTTCAGGCCGAAGGGCATGACCCGGTAGCAAAAGGTACCTTGGGGGGCCCTGAAGGCAGTGAACTCCTCATCCTCAGGGGCCATCCGAATTTGGTTGTATCCGGAGTATCCATCCATGAAGGAGAGGGCTTGGAACCCTGCCGTGGCATCAATCAACAGCTCTGTCACTGGAAGGGGAAAATCATCCTTCGGACAGTGGCGGTTGAGATCGTGGAAGTCGATGCAGACTCTGATCTGCCTGTTCTTCTTCCTGACCGGCACAATGTTGGCCAGCCATTTGGGGTACTGAACTTCCCTCACGAAGTTGGCTTTGATAAGCTTGTCAACTTCGGCCTCAACCATGGCACCGTGGGATGGGTGCATCTTCCTGGGAGGCTGCTTGAACCCGCGATGGTTCGCCGGGAGACCAAGGCGGTGGATGGCTACCTGAGGATCTAGCCCCGGCATCTCGTCATAGCCCCAAGCGAACACATCACGGTGCTGCCTGAGAAAGTCCACGTACTGCTGCCGCTCCTCAGAGGGCATGGCGGCACTAACCAACGTGGGTCTTGGATCGGCCTCGGTTCCAAGGTTCACCTGTATTAACTCATTGACCGTGGCGGGGACGCCCTCCTCAAAGGCTGGGGGTGCATCTTCCACGTCCTCTCCACTCGGGGAGGGATCATCCACGGGAGAGACTGCGTTGGCAACTGCATTGGGGCTACCAGATCCTGCTGGGCCACTGGTGCTGGCGCGGACGGTCGCGGCCATCTCATCAGGAGACTCGCGGACCGTCAAGACCATGGCGATGTCCAACCGGTGAATCGGGAGGACGTAAGCGTCATCCAGACTTGCCCAGGGATCGCTTGCAACAGCGACAGGCTCAACCTCACCTGCCAGGATCTGCTTATCCTTGCTCTTGTAATAGTCCGCGTCCAGATAGTGGGCTTCACATGAGGCAAAAGGAGAGGCATCTCCTTGAAGCACGCCTACTCGACCATTAAGGGAGTATTTGAGGCATTGGTGGTATGACGAGGGAACCGCCGTGTGAAGGTGAAGCCATGGCCTTCCCATCAATGCGTTATACGCAGTGTCCTGAGAGACTACCATGAATTCGGTGTTGGCAACCAAGTCACCGAACTGGGTCTTCAAACGTATCTTGCCGACCGGGGTTTGCTCGGTGCGGTCGTACCCCTGGATCCTGAGGTCGGAGGGAATCAAGTCATCCTCAGACAACCCCAATCTCCGGAGAGTCCGAGTTGGAATCAGGTTAATCCCGGACCCCTTGTCGACAAGACAGCGCCGGACTTCAAGGCCATTGAACTGGCCAGTGACATACAGCGGACGGATATGTCCCTGTATAGGAGGGTCTTCATCCTTACCAGAGAACGAGATAACTGCCTGACATTCGGCGTCCTCGATCGTTTCGGCGTGAAAGGCCTCTGCAGCCGCAACCTCTGTCTCAAACTGGAGGGGGATTTTCAGGGCTTCAGCGAGTGCCTCGCGCATCTCAGATGACATGCGCAGAGCCTCAAGGATGGAGAGCCTTGCTGGGATGTCGGCCAAGTGCTTCAGGACATCATACTTTTTGGCCAAGCGCGAGCCCCTGGTTGCAGGAGGTTGCTCTGCGGTTGGTGGCATGACGGGCCTTGCCGGTTGGATCGGCGACCGACTGGTACTTGGCGCATCTCGCCGTTCACTGGTCGCAGTCCGGGAAATGGTCACCGTACTGGAGTCAGGAGGCCGGGATGGACTTGTGGCAGGGCGGAGCTGGTCGCGACGCGGCTGAGGCGGTTCTGACTGGTCCCACACCACAAACAGTGGCGGAGGCGAATCCGTCATCCCCGAATGGGGGGCCTGCGCACGCTGAGCTCGATCTTGAGCCTGCTGCCTAGTCTCAGTGGCGTGCACGGCCTGGCTGGAGGTACCGACGGCTGTGCCCCGGCGACTCCTGCTGCTGCGGTTCTTCCGACGGTAGCGACGACCGGGGACACTAGGGAGGTCCACCTGGTGTTCTTCAACGTCGGGAACCGAAAAGGGATTTACCCGCTCGACGGTGTTAACCGAAGCGTACCCAATACCGTCATCGGACGAATCATCCATCACCGGGCGGATCCGAGGAGGGACCCCCATCTCCGGGGGCATGAAATCGCCGAGAGTACGGGATAGTGGCGGAACTGGCGGGGCGCGCTCTTCCTTCTTGCGCTGCCGCCGTTTGCTCCTCTTGGAGGAGGCAGACTGGGACGACGATGCCGAAGCAGCACCCGCAGGTTCTGGGGGCTCAGGCTGATTCAAGCGCGCACGGATGATTCCATGGGCGCGAATGGTCGTCTTGCGGGCCATCCAGTTTTTATACTTCTGGGACCCGCGGTCGGAGACCAGCTGCCATTCGTCCTCGTTGCCACTATCGTCATCTGATCCCACGAACACGCCCGCCACTTGTGCTGGAGCTGGGCCCAACCTGATTACATTGTTGTTAATCTGGTCTTGGAGCCAGTCCTTAAACACATAGCACCGCTGGATGGTGTGCCCTAGGGCTCGATGGTAGGGGCAGTAGCGGGGGTTATTCGTAAGATGTGCCTCCTCTGGCTTCCAACACTCAGGCAGTCGCACAATCCTCTGCTCCAGGGCGCTCCGGAAGTAACCGGGGACCTGATCCTCATGAAATGAGTAAGTCAGGTGTCGCGGGCCCCTGGGAGCGTGGTCTTGACGAGGGGCTAGAGGGGCCGGCCGAGGAGGTGGACCCTGATTATCTCACCTGGGTTGCGGCGGTACATTACGCGGAGGGGCCGGCCGGTTCTGAGGCTGCCGCTGCTGGGCCGGGAACTGAGCCCGTGGAGGCGGATTCCTGTGAGGCTGTGGAGCTGGCCTCACCGACAGCAGCTCCAACGGCCTGGGGGCCTCTATCTGGGCAACAGCAGCGGGCTCAGCCCTGCTGACTCTCCTTGCAGGAATCATAGGAGGCAGCGGGTGTGCCTGGCTGGCCTGTTGCAGGGCTTCCTCAAGACGTTGAGCTTTGTCTGAGAAGTCCCTGAACCCTCCGGGGTAATTCTGAATGATCAGGGAAGGGACCAGCTCGGTCTTGACGTTCCCGACGCACATTGTCAGCAACTGCTCCTGAGTCAATGGAATGTCAAGGGAATACGTGAGACCCTTCCATCGGGCGACGAAGTCCGCGACTCGCTCATCAGGCCTCTGCTTGCACTTGAAGAGGTCTGCGATACTTGTCTTCCGGGTTGTGGAACTGAACTGGTAGAGGAACTGTCTACGGAGGTCCTCCCAGCTGGTTACCGACCCGACGGGGAGCTGGCTGTACCAGACAAATGCTGGCCCTTCCAGTGTCTGAACAAAGCAGCGAAGCTTAGCGGCCTCCTGCTGCGCCGGAGTCCCCAACATAGGCCCGCACCTCGAGTTGAAGTGGGCTAAATGCTGTGGCGGATCTCCAGTCCCGTTGAAGGGGGCGAAAGTGGGATTCCCGAATCCCGGAGGCGCCGGCATGTCATCCACCCATGCTGGGTAGGGCTTGCCGTCCGGTGGGATCGCCACCTGCCGAGTCTCCAAGGCTTCCAAGCGGGCAATGAGTGCCGCCATCAGATCGTCCGGACATGGGTTCCAGTCCTGGCGGGGATCTCTAACCACGAGCGCATTGCATGGCCCTTCAATCGGGTCGTCAACCGGGTCGTCGAACTCGGCAGCTCGTGGGATGGCGGGCGGAACGGCCCTTGGGGCAGCGGGAGGAATCCGAGCGGGATCTCTCGGGTAGTCACGCCGCTCGGGAGGGTGTGGCGAAACATACCGCACCCTCTTGCCATAGGCAATGGCCTCTCTCCTGTCGGCGAACACGGCATAATCACGGTTGCCCGGGAGAGTCTCATCGAGGAGCGGTTGTTCCGGTCCCTGCTGTCCTGGCCTGGGATCACCGTAGTCAGGCCGCCGTTCTGCAGCGCGCTCGGCGAGGAGCTGGTCAACCGGCTTCTTCTGTTCGGCGAGCTGCTGACGTAGCGTAGCCTTCTCGGGATCCTCCTCTGCCCTCTGCATGGAGGCAGATGGGTCGGCGGGCCTTATAGCCTCGCTGTGCTCTTTTCCTTTGCTGACGTTTCGGCTCAACGTCAGTGCTTCAGTGGGTGCGGGGAGCCCCAGGAGGTTCCTCTGATGACGAGTAACTCTCACTGATGGGTCTGACGACGGCTTGTCTTCGGGGGGGAAGCCCCCGTCGAGAAGTTCCACGTCGTTCCCCTCTCCCGACAGGTCAGCCATATTGACCGTTCCTGTCCCTGGGGATATACCCTCAGGGCCACCCGGCGAATCGGGCTGTCGGCGGATCACACTGAAGCGTAGGGCAGCATACTGCCCCCATCCACGGATATACACGTGGGGAGTGGCTTCCTCGATAACTTTGTGGAGTGCTTGAAAACACTCGACGCATCTTCGTTGGAGGGCCTCGTGGTGCCCAAATGACCCGGGGTGCCGAACCGCGGGGAGCATGGCCAGGTCAATTTGACGGCACTGCTCACCAATATCCTCCAGGTGCGCTTGACTCCCGGGGTATGGCATTTGTAGACGGTGAAGACAGGAGCGAGTCTCCCGGAGAGTTCGGCGGAAGCATTCGAACTCATCCGGGGTGAGCGATTCGGGTGCATCAAAGCCCGGTCCTGCGACTGGCCAAAACTTCTCAGGGAAGTGGCCCTCTGCAAGGACGGTCCAGAAGCTCCACGACTCAAACTCGGGACCCAGATCTCCTTGGTCCTCTTCAATGGCTGGGAACGGACGGGAAACTGGTAGTGGTGCCGAGGCGGGCCGCCGGGCTGACGGGCTGGCCGGCGGTGAATACGGCGAGCAGGCCGATTGGCCTCCATATCCCGGGCCGCCCTCTGAGGGTGGCGGTGCCCTGGCTACCACATCACGATAGGACGGGCCGGCGAGCGAACATCCTGCCGTAGCACCGGTGCTCGCCGAGGGTGCACTAGATCGTGGTTCGACCGTCGGTCCCCAGAAAAAGTCTCCGGCTTCTCCGATCGAGGCGGAAGGCACTTCCGGAGGGGCCGGTACCAACCGCAAGCTTGATCCCTGGGGGTCTACCAGGCCCTCGTTACTCCGGATATACCTTCGGAGAGAAGCGGGGATCACATCGATCTCGCTCTCGGGGAGCACGAGGCTGACGTGCCGCATTCCTACCCCTGCCCTTGACTGGCGGGATTGGGGAAGGGGCTCTGTCGCCGAATCGTACTCCGCCTCTGAGTCAGAGAAGCAAACCGGTCGGATCTCTGTCCGGAATTCCGTAACATTCTTCCCTCGGCGTCGACGCCTTGCCTTCCTGCCCCTGGGTGGTTCTTCGGGGCAGGGCTGATCTCTGTCCTGGCATCCTCCGGCCGCACTGGTGCTGGGGCCAAGAGGACTGGGAACCAAGGTGCGAGGGGCACCGGGACAGATATCAAAGGGGACGCAGGGAGAGATGATTCCGGGCAGGACTCCGGGCCGGGATCAGAAGGTGGGATGACCCATGCCTCCTGGATCGGCCACACAGAGTAGATCCTGCCGGTGAATAGCGCTACCGCGAGGTGGTCCGCTGTGGCTACTGCCAGTGCCAGCAACCGGGAGAGTCGACCCAACCTGCCTTGGGGGCGGTCGGGGCCTCGATCCAGGTCAGGCATAGGAGTTCCCCCGCTCAGGATGCACAGAGGTCTGGCGACTGGAGCCAGCAGTGGCTTGGGCCAATGCGGCCGCTGTCGCTAGAGCCCCAAGGTGGGCATCCTCTTCCGCTCGTGCCCGACGTTGGCGTCGAGACAGACGAGTCGGGATGAGCGGCGCGGGCAGGTGGAGAGCCCGCTCTTCGACTGGAGAGGCCTGGCGGCGGTGTCGCCGTGGCCTGGCGGGAGTCCTTACCGTAGATCCCTGGAGCAAACCCCGGATAGGGTGATCCCGGGCATCTTCCACCTCATCCGCATAGGGAAGGGAACTGTCAGAGCGCTCCGGGGATAAACTCCCGAAGCGATTGGACGTTGAGGTAGGCAGCGGTGCCTCCCTGCGCGGCCCTCGAGGGCGGCGGTGGTGGCGAGGCGCAGCCTCCTCAAGGTCTAGGCGAGCCATTTCCCTAGTGGGGATGACTCCCTCTTCCTCGTATCTCCGCACCAGGGTGTTGATCACCCTTCTCTGGATGACCTCCGAGGGGGAGAGAGGGCGTGGTCGTCCCGCAATTGCGGCTGCTGGGACGACTGCGGAACGGGCAGGACCGCGCGGAGTAGCCGCGTCGGTGTTTCCCCTATCCCTGCGCCAGTGGGCGGGTGGCGATCGGGCACTGGATCGGGCGACCTGATTTCTGAAAGCAGGGAGAAGAACCCATTAACACTGACAGGAAAAAGGAATCGTCAACCAACCATTAGCGCCACGACGCCTTCCGTGGGGGGAACCCAGGCCCTCGACGTTGCGAGACGGAGTGCCCGATTTCACTTCCCCAGCCCCTGGCGGGTAAGACTGAATGCTTGGACGGGCAACAAGCCGGTCTTCCAATACCTCTGAAAGCCATCAGTCTTCGTATCGAGGAGAAGAGATTCACGTCGGGTTCACCATTTTTCTGTTTCGGTGCGGATGTGCGTCGGGTTACGCTGTTCCGCCAGGACGCGTTCGCGCGTGCACCCGTCAACCCGAGGGGATGGGCGCGCGGCTTGTGGTCCCGCAGTCCCGCTTTCCAAGGGCGGGCGGCATCCGTCTCTTATTCAGGGGCGTCTGCTCCTTGATCGAAACCGGGATGATGGGATGTCGGCTCCTCCTTCCTTGGACGTCTCCTCGGAACTCGTCACCTAATCCGGGTCTCCCTCATAGACTTAAGAATGTTCGTGAATCTCGTTCCCGGCGCCATATCTTCATGGACACCGGTTAATTACGCTGCTTCCGCCCGGACGTTCCAAGGAGTCTGGTCGGGGCAGCAACCTGCGGTGAGAAGGCCGGGTGGCTCTGGGTGCTGGGGGCGTGTCGTAACACTGCGGCTTTGCACGTCTGTCTTCCGTCCCTAATAGGGCTTCTCGAAGGCACGATGGCCTGAGGCATCCCGTACTGGGTGCGGGGAACTGTGTCACGAGAGGTTTTCCTCAGCTTCCCATGTTTAACACGGGGTATGCCGCGAGTTTAACGTCCAGCGGGGACGGCATCAGACCGATCAACATGAAAAGTGGATCAGATGACAGAACCCCTTGCGGGGAACCTCCGACGCTGGGGCCAGCACATGGGCGGCTTCCCAAGTAACGTGGAGTGGAGTGAAGTGGCATGACCCCACCGGGATGTGGCGGCCCGGGTAAGGATCAGGATGGATGATGGAGTGAAGAGCTTGGACCCCGGAGGGGCTTCCTACGTACCGCGCGTTAGCACGAATCAATGTCAACGTAGTTCGGGTATACAGTTTAACGTCATGCTGGACGTCGGCAAGCCGACTCACGAAGAGGTCTAGGCCGCCGGGCGGAGGATTGAACCGAACCACCTCGCACAGAGGGGGATGAAACGGCCGGGTGGATCACAGTTTCACGTCATGCTGGACGATAAAAGGGGAAATGGAAAAGGGGGGCTGTGGGGAGGCACCGCGGAGATACACGCGGGCAGTCTCCCACAGGGGCGGATTCATAGGTGAATCGACGCAAGCGTGAACCCTGGAGGGGTCCACTGATGGACGAACCGACGTAAATACGACCGGGACGACCAGGTGGTGGGCTTGAACCTCAGGGAGGCTTCCTACGTACCCTGTATAGAAGACAGGGATCAAAGTCCACGTAGTTCATTCTGTCAGGACTTACGCACTTGGGGCAGCCCGGATGCTGCAAAACTCAGTTGGAAGGGACTTGGACCGAAAGCAGAAGACACCTCGATCCCAGTCAGAACCTCTACTGGCTTCAGCAGTGGGGAGGCGCAACGGAGATACACATGTGCAGCCTCCCACGAGAAACTAGGGTTTTGTAATACCCTGCCCCCGTAGGGAAAAGCCGCTCCCATTAAATCGTCCCAAAAGGGGGACAATCCCGACATCCCTGCAGAGACGAGCAGGTGGGGGGCACATCCAAACCGGGGGAGACCCTGCGTGCGAGGCACGAGAACGAATGATGCGGACGGTTTAGCGTCTTGCCGGACGAAGTACAGTTTAACGTCGTGTGTTGAGGACGAAGCGGACGGTTTAACGTCTTGCCGGACGAAGTACAGTTTAACGTCGTGTGTTGAGGACGAAGCACTTGGTAGTTTAACGTCTTGTAGCGCGGACGATGGGGGCTAGGCAGTTTAACGTCGTGCAGCTTGGACGGATGTGCAGTTTAACGTCCTGCTGGACGAATATGCAGTTTAACGTCATGCTGGACGTATGCGCAGTTTAACGTCATGCGGGACGAATGTGCAGTTTAACGTCATGCTGGGCATAGGTTGCCGGACGATGGGTGCATGTCACTTCGCACGAACCTGGAGGGCCGCACGGGAAGACAACGCACGGTGCGGGCACCCAGGATGAGGATCATCGGGCGCCACGCAGGCAGGTGCCCTCAGGGGGTCGAGGGAGGCGACCCTGGCGGATTGCGCGCAAAAGAGGAGCTTTGCGTGCAAAACCGCGGGTCGGCGCGCAAAAATGGCGGGCTGGCGCGCAATTGGGCCAGCCCTTTGCGCGCGGAAGGTTGGGATTGCGCGCACCGGGCTTCGGATAGCGCGCGGGGGCAACGGCTCATTCTCTAACGAATGGCCACTTTGAAAATGGGGGGTGCGCGCAATCGGGTCGGATTGCGCGCACCCGGGGGCAATTGCGCGCAAGAGGCTTCTTTTGCGCGCAAAGGCCTTCGGGTTGAAATTTATTCAAAGGAAATGAGCCAAGGGGATTGCGCGCGAAGGCGGACCCCAAGGCTCTATTGCGCGAAAGAAAGGAGGTTACCTGAGGATCGGCATTGCGCGCAGAAGGGGTTGAATTGCGCGCGCGGGAGACCGTTTGACTTCCAGCAACCTCTGAAACGTTGGGGGTCGCCTAGTATTTATAGGCAACCCCGGGCGCGGAATCCAAGGCGCGAGCGCGGAATCCTCCTCGCGGGCGCGGAATCGGGCACGGCGCGCAAGGGAGTTGCGCGCATCCCGGGGGTTTTGCGCGCGGATCATCATCTTTGCGCGCAGAACTCTGAAATTCCGCGGAAGGCCTCCGGGCCCTCCGAAACATTCTTCCGACTCCAAATATGACCTCGCTTTCCGCATCCGGAGCTTCGTTTGGGAACAACGGACTTTTCCGGCGTCTACAATCACAACATTGATGATTAATTTTTTTAATATTGGATGAAGATATCAATTATATATTTTTCATATCAATGTTTTGGTTTGATAGTGAGTGAGTGATCAGAACCGTGTTCCTGGTGGGTTTGTTTAGTTTCTTTTTATTCCCTTTTGGATTTTTAAGGATATAATGAAGGGATTTTGACCATTACTTATTTATCAAACTATATTTTAGACTTTATATTTGTATTTATAGACTAATAGATTATGTCAGCTCACTTATGAATGATTAGTGAGTAATTATATATATATGTCTTATTGAGTTATTATCTAGAGGTGGTGGTGAGGATTTATTGGGTCCTAATGTGGATCATTTCTGATGACGATCCATTATTTAGATATAGGGTTTTTAAAGGTCTCTAATAGGCTTATGTCTATTAGTTTTACATTAACACCACTTTTCGTTAAAAAAATTTCATTTTGGAAGAGGGGAAATTTTAAATTTTTGAGGAAATTTTGTGTGCATGAACTCTCAATTTTCGTGGTTCAAGAGTGAGGCACATATCCTTGGATATAATTTTTTAATAGTAACTTATATCTCTATAAAATTTATGTCTCCCCATTATAAGCAATTAATAGTATCCCTTTCTGATCTTGGTTGTGTTGGACCACGATTAGAGAGACAAATATTCTTGGAAGAATGTTGGTGAAAAGAATAATAGAGAAGCTGTAGGCGATCCAAGGGATAGTGAGGGTGGAACAAGGTCATGATAAGTCCCATTATAATCATACGCCTGTGACTCTATGCTTATATATTGTGTATTATGTTTTGTTAAAGGTTTCTCCGTGTAACACCCCAAAATTTAAGTATGCATTTTCCTTTGGAATAAATTTAACATTTTAATAGATTTTGAAGAAGTTAACACCAAAATAAACAAAAATTCAAACAGTAAAAAATTAATTCCAATATAATATGTGTAGACATAATAGAATTACTAAACATTTATAATTAAATGATTCCAATTAACAAAGGAAATATAACTCATTTAAAAAAAAATTATGTATTGTGAACTTTCAATGAATTTAATAATTTTATAAAATTATATAAATAAAATGTATTGATAATTTTTTTATATTGTTTTTTAAATAAATTGTTCAAATATATGGGAAAATTATGTAAATATAGAAAGTAGTAATTTAATTATTCATGGCCAAAGAGAAATATTTTGTTCAAAAACATTGTTTTCTTGTATAATATTTATATGTTATTTAAATACTAAATATATAAATATTATTAATTTAATTTTATATAATTAAAATAATTTTTTGATTAAAATTATTCACAAACATCTTTGTTTTATTTTTTAGGGTTTTTAATAATTTACTGTGCTTTTGTTGAATAGTGAAAAATAGTCCTTTTGCATATAGTAAAACTTTTATGACATAATATTGATATAAAAATATCAAAAAATTTATAAAACAATTATTTGGATAAATATTAATTTTATAGATAAAAGTAATAATTTATGATTATTCTATTAAATAATAGTACTCATGCTTTCCTTTATGAAACCTATGTTTTATTTTGTTATAATAAAAGAATGTTCTTTTTGTTTTCAATTAAATAATTATTAATAATGATGATTATGGTTTTAAATTACATATAAATTCATAAAAAACTTATTTTTTTAAACATAGACCAATATCATTTATTTATATCAATTCTATAAATTTCTTTAGTGTAAATTCAATTTATTGTTGAACTGGATTTTTTAAATCATTTTTATTGTGATATATGTTCTTATAATAAAAATAATTTTCTATCTCATATGGATATTATATATTGTAAAATGTATTTCAATCTTGGGAATATGATATTCAAAATCATTAATTTCTTCGTTTTAATTTTTAGTCATAAAAATATCTTACCAAGTTAAAATATAGTGACCACAATAAATCTTCAAATAATGTTAAATTGATTGAACTAAGTGATGAGGCCAAAAATATGCCATTAAATGAATTTATATGTTTTGTTATGATTCTATTATAAAATTAATTATCTCATCTTTCATATTTTTTTAATATATTTTATATATTCTACAAGGAATGAAATTTATTTTATTTAAACATTAATAGTATTAAGAATATTTTCACTCCTATGATCTATAAAAGCAAGTCTCACGTCCCCATCAATAACAGAACCATTCATTTTTATTTATCCTGAATGACTTATCATATTGTCTCCATCATAATTTTCTCTCTATTATTGTAAACTATTGTACATGAATATTTTATAAACCTATCATTTAGAATACATAGAACAAGATAATATTTGAGCTCTCAACATATGCAATATTTTTATCATGATTTTTATTTGATATCCTATTCTTTTAGATATTTTAAAATATTATTTTCCAAATTCATAATTTTTTTGAAACCATTAATCTTATCAAAAATTGTTATTATCATTTTGAAATATCATATTCTTACAAATTTAGTTATTATTACATGCCCTTGTTTGGTCCAGCTTTACCACCATCCTAAATGTTGTTTTAATCTTTATGTCTTGAATGATTCTGTAATGTTATATAGTGTTTATATTATGTAATATAAATTATTTCAATATTTTATAATGATTATTTAATTTATATATGCATATTTTAATTCACAAATACCAAAAAAACAATTCTGATTTTTTTATAAAAAATATATTTTTATGTTATCCATGAACCAATCATGATAAGTTACATAAATTTACTATTTGACTATATAACTATATCTAAAAATAATATAATACCTAATAAATATTATAGATATGATGAAAAATTATAATGTTGTACGGAGTGGAACCACTAAATCAGAATAAGTATGGGAAATTAGAAGGTTATCACAAAAATAATGATATTAAAGAAATTATAACTATGTGGGTAGTAAATTATTATAAATGAATTGAATATAGTAATATAAATAAAAACATTGGTTCTAATATGTATATTTAAAATAAATATATATTTATTATTTGGGATGTTAGATCATATTAAACTAAGTGTAAGTCCAAGATAAAATGTTTTCATTTCAAATTTCATCCTTATTGACATGTTTCATATAATAGAGGTATTTTTATTTTTATATTGTATATATATCCAATTTTTTTATAGTGAATATAGATTCTATATTAATTTAAATTACATGAATATATTAATAATTTTGGTATTTTTTATTTATTATCATATTCATTCCATTAAAGGGTTCCAAATATAAAAATCTGTAAGAGGTTTTATTTTTTACTATTGATTAATTTTTTTGAGTCTCAAAATTTAAATTCTCACTTCCATGTTCATATTATTTATTTTTTGTATTATTTTAGACCTATATTTGAATTATTTTCATTTTCATTTTTACAATATTTTAATAATATAAAAAATTTCAAGGGATTCTTCTAAATTGTTTCCAGTGTTACAATTTTTCTTCATTATAGATGTGTTAAATGAAATTTATAAAATGTTTAACTTTTGAAATAAAGTTCCCTTAATAATTAATGTTATATATTATTAATTATCCATTAAAATAATATAGTTTTTAGAGAATAATCTATTTTAATTTTTTGTGAATATTTTTTTAAGATGTGGAAAAAAGGATATTTGTTCATATTTTTAAAATAATATTTAATGTATTAACATAAAGTAAATTTAATTTAGTTATAAATCCTTTAAGGATTTTTATTCTTCATATTGGATATTACATAATGATACCATCCATATTATTTCTTAAGATTTAAGATGATGATGTTTTTTGGAAACTACCATCAAATTGTTTCCCTTTCAGAGGGTTAATAATGATATGAAATAATGATATATGATTTTATATTATTGTTGTACGGATTTGAATAATATGAATTTATAATGTGTTGGACTATAATTATATGAATTTCCAAGGAATTTTTTAAAGCTTTATATCTAATGGGATAACATATAATGGATTTGGTAATGAACCCAATGCACTCTGGAACTCGAGCCACCATATTTTAATGGGAATGTAGAGTGAACTAAATACACTATTAGACTCTATACACAATGTGATAATGGTGTCTCCAGTGATCCTAGAAAATGTATCTATATTAATATATGTAAAACACTTTTTCACCATAAATCATATGAAAATGTTATTATCTTTTGAATAATTTTGGGTGATTTTATTATTACTAATGCATAATGTTATACTATTGATTTATTCCATCAATAATAATATATGATATATAATATTATTCTTATAATATATTATTTTTATGAAAATATACCTTGATTATGATATCATATCTTTATTATAATATTGTTCTAACTTATGAACATTGACTGTTATTTCTCAAGATTAAAAGTATTGAGAATTTGAGATCTCGCTTATTTTGTATCAATTTACCAAATTAATTAATACATGTATTATGTATGATATTTCAGGATGATTAGTATTTTTAAAGATAATTTTAGGGAAATAGTGAATAATTATTATGAAATAACATTATTATGAATCTAATCAACAAACACACGAATCCTTTTTGTTTATTGGTGAATATTAATATAAAATGAGAAAATATTCATAAATATAATGATGGAGTCACCATAATTTATATTACATTAACGTTTAGTTATTTTAGGAGAATAATTTGTGGATAATAATTGGGTATCACCTAATGAAACCTATCATAAGTCAAAATTATATATGATGATCCCAAAATTTCATGGGATAAAAGAAGTTTTTATAATTTGTGATATATTAATAATGAGTTTCCATATCATATTATTTGTTAATGATGATTATTAAGGATTTATACTCAAGTTAGCCATTTTGGTTTTACTAAATGGATATATCTATGTATAATTGTGAAATAAATAAAATTTAAGGGAAATTCAATTCTCTTCCCCATGATAAAATTATTAGAATAGGAGTTGCGATGAAAAATATGGTTTTAATAATCACAGAAATCTCTTAATATATAAAAAATAATGTGAATTATGATTAGAATCCAAAAAATAAATTTAAAGAATAAATAACCATTGAGTAATTTATATATATAATCCAACACTCCATTAATGGGTACTCCAATCCACTAATCACTAAGCAGTGGATCAGTTTGATAGAAGTGATATTTTATATTTTCTAGTTCTTGGTTAATAAAAATTATGTATTATTAATGTATCATTTCTAAGGTGATTATTATAAGGGGTGTAATATTATAAAGATTACTGTAAAAGTTGAGGAATTCGACTTGTGACATAAGTGGTGTTTTAGAAGGTATTCTATAATTGGTATTTCCTGAAAGCACATAAAACTAAAATAGAGTGAGAATTATTATATTCAAAACAATTAGATTTGAAATCATTTCTTATCTATGAGAAAATATTCAATGACATGTATGTAAGGATTTTTCTTTTATCTATTTGAATTAAAAAATGTGAATTGTTCTTTAGTGGTATATGTACAAGTCTTCATATGTAATTTTCCCTAAGTGACATTAGTAGTAATGAAGTAATCCTTAAATAGATTCTCATGTTTTAAATAGAGATTGGAGGCTCCCATTTGTTTCAGGGGTCTTAAGATGATACCAAATAAAAATATTTTCAATGGAATTCATGTAATAAATTCTATAGAGGATATAAAATAAATCATCATTCCTATAAAAATATGGAATGATGAATGGGGGGAATTTATATTAAGGGATAAGAAAATTATTCAAGTGTGGATATGATGGATGGAAATAATAATAATTCTAAATGTATATATTGAGTTTTAAAAAATAAAATTATTATTTATGAAGCTCAACCAAATGAAACATCCAACATATAATTTTATTATGATCAGGAGTATGAGAATTAGGTCAAACCTATTGAGATAGTGTTTTTTTCAACAATAATTTATTATTATTAGGCAGAGATTGTGGAGAATAATACTCTATCTCATTATGATTATTTTGATGCCCAAAAATACCCTAGTTTGTTATTCTAATGATTTTACCTTATGTGTATTTCAGGAAATTAATATCCATTATTTCTCTATTTTGGAATAATATTAAAGCATTTAATCTACGTGGAATATTAGACAAAGTGTTCATAAATAATTTTAGAATATTAGCATGTTCTGGAAACAATGTTCATACGCTACATTGAGGTGTGTATCATAAGGATGTAATCCATCGTTTACATTATGGGATATCAGAGAAGTATAGCTATCAAACTATATATTTTACAAAAGTATGGAAGAAGAACACTATATTTGGAAGTAACCTTATGTTCGGGATATCAAAAAAACATGGAAGAAGAAATATACATTAGTATTGAATGTTATGTTTATTTCTCAAAAGTGTGGTTCATCAACCTTACTTTGGTAAACAACCTAACATTTTATCAAAAAAATATAGATCATGTAACTTATGTTTAGGAGCTGATAAAAGTATGGATTATATAATATACGTTTTAGCATTGAATAGAAAAGTATGGATGACCAACCTTACATTTGAATAATGGATGATCAACTTTAAGTTGTGACCTTATGTTCAGAGAAATAATGTTATGTAGTTAAACCATAAGTTTAGCATTTTAGATTTCAAATAAGACTTCATCGTGTATTGGTTGTTATATGGGTTATTAGGATAATTTCAAGCTAGATTAAAATCCTGATTTTAAATCACGTCTTTGACTGATCGAAAGACGTTTGTTTTTTTTCCAAAGGTTCAATTTAAGATGATATTTTTAGGCTGAATATTTAGTGGAGTTATGACTGTTGTGTTATTCAAACATTTAAATATCGCGATTCTAAGGGGCGACATTTGTGGATCTATATTTTAAAATAAATTTTTTTATTTTATATATTTGTGATATTTGGTATTACATAAAAGACGTAAATCATCGAAAATAAGATCAGGATAACAAGCTCTCTAGTTTTTATCTTCTACAGTTTATAGAGATATATAAGTAACACAAATCTACTGCTACATAGATCTATCAATATCTGTTTTTCTAAAGAAGATAAAACACAATGAATATTCACCGATTCTACATCGATTTTCTATTGTGAACATAGTGTTGTTGAATCCTGCTAAATTCATTTCAAAATCTTATACAACCTGATCAGCTCAGAACTAATTATACCTGAAGATCATTCTTTCTGAAGAGGATGATCTATCGACTATCAGTTGCATGTTATTGAAATAGAGAAGAACAACTAAAAATTATTTTCAAAAAAATAATATTTTTATTTTGATTAATCAGCTTATCATACTAATATTTGTATTTATTTCTATGTATAATACTAAAACAAATATTTTAGCATTAACATGTAAAGGTGTCAACTTCCTTCATATAGTTGTGGATGATATGTTTAATAGAGGACCATATTTTGAAAATCAGTAACCTCGTGGAGTAGAGTGTTGGAGGAGTGGACTAGGGGACTTATGTTCACCGAACAACTATACATTCATGAGTACTTCAATCTGTTTAATTTTTTCTACATAAAATTTCTGATAATGTGAATTGGAATATTTGACAACCATCATGAATTGAGAAGAAATTGTAAAAGACACAATTCACACCCCTCTTTTTCAAATTTGGTATAAATAGATCCAACAATAGGTATTAGTGGATGAATTTCTTGTCAGATAAATAACAAGATAAATGTTTTATTGAATTATACTAAATGAAAAATGGCTAATAAATAAGAGGGAATTTCAATGGTTTGAGCTCCCTACATCAACGGTGAAAAATATGGATAGTGGAAATGAAGGATTTTCATTTACATAAAGAACCTTGGATTCAAAGTCTAATTGAAAATTCTAACTCCCTATGTGATTCTAGAGAAACCTAAAACATGGAGTGATGATACAGAAGTAGAGCACGACATAAAATCAAAAGCTTTGAATGATATCATCTATGGTCTTGGACTAGATGGATTCAATAGAGTATCTCAGTGCCTGAATACTTATGAATTGTGGTAGAAAATTCCAGTTTCTTATGATGGGAACTGAGAATGTCAGAAAAATGAGGTATTCCATAAAAAAAAATTAAATTCAACACATTCACAATGTTTGAAGGATAAATTATCACCCTGATGAATGGAAGACTTATAGAAATTGTCAACAATATCTCTTCTTTGGGAGATCCTATCATACAAGAAGATCAAGCCATGAAAGTACTGAGAGTACTACCACCTAGATGGAATGAGTTTTTAGCAGTTATTAGGCAATCATCACCATTCAAAGATCTTACAATAAAAGAATTAGTTTGAACCCTGATGATGTATGAAGATGATATATATGATGAAGAAAATGGGTTTTATGTTTTGATCAAGAGAAAAAATACTTCTTTGAATGTAACATCCTATAAGTAGGGTAGAAATATGAATAATGAAATCAATATGAAATATGAGAGTTCTCATTCATCTAATTCACATGTGGAATTAGCTCAGCTAGCTAGAAAGTTCCATGAATTATACATAAAGAATAATGGATTCTGAAAATCCTTCAAAAAGGATGAAAAAGAACCAAATGAAGTCAGGTAATATGAATGTAAAAAATATGTGTCACATAAGACCTAACAGTCCTTAATTTAAAGGAGAAAAGAAAAAGATCAGTTTTAAAAATAATGATTATGAGTAGAATGAAAAAAAAGAAATGAATTCTACATGGAGTGTTTCTAAAGTCTCCAGCAGGTCATCAATGCCTAACTTAGAAAAGTAAGAATCGAATCAAAAAGGAAAATATGGGCTTCGTGGAAGAAGCTGATGAGGTATAATTCTTTTACTCATCTGATTTGGATTTTAGTTATAGCGGTTCAAATGATAAACTCACAGCCTACTATAATATGCTGAAAGAGAAATATAATTCCTTATTTAAGAAACATAAATCACTGAAAAATATTCACACTGTTTTTTTGGAGAAAAAGATACTCTACTAAAACAATATCAAGAGTTAATTCAAAAATATAACTCATCGAATATAAGCTTTACAAATAATGAAACTAAAACAGAAACACTGCAAAAATAAGTAGAAACATTAAAAAGTGCAACTCTTATTTTATAACAGTAGATAATACACTAAATGAAATTATTGGGTAGAATGTGATTAAAATTTAAAGATATCAAATAGTCAGTAAAGGTGAGAAGCCCAAATATTATAATAACTATTTTTTCCAAGTACAAAAGGTAAAATTTGCAACTAATGTGGAAAAATATCACATATCTAAAAACTGTTATTTAAGGAAATCACAAATAAGTGGGACTAAGAAATAGATTATTTAGAGAAGTTTATATGAATTTATTGATTATAGAAAAAAAGCATGTCTGGATTCCGAGGTCTTTGCTGTATAACATTGTTAGACCCAACATAATATTGGTACGAAATCAGTCCTATGTTTAAATGCCTTTGTAGGGGGTAGTTTATAGAAGAAAAAAGATATATGGTATATGGAAAGTAGATTATCTATGCATATGAGTGGAAAATCATCAATCATTAGAACACTAACTCAAAATGCTGGTGGATTAGTCACATTTAGTGACAATGCCAAAGGTAAAATTAATGGCATTTGAACTGTTGGAGATTCAGAAGTTGTCTCAATCAATAAAGTATTATATGTAAAAAGATTGAAACACAACAACCTGATAAGTATCTCTCAAATTATGGATGATGGTTATTGTGTTGATTTCACTAACACCTTTTGTTCTGTTTTAAATGACAAACTGAATAAATTTAGTGCACCGAGAACTGATAATGTTTATATCCTAGACTTAAATTCCTTTTCTAAACAATATGTAAACTATTTAGCTGCTAAGATAAATGAATTGTGGATCTCGCATAAAATACATGGACATTTCAAAATATATTCATTACATATGTTATCTAAGAAACAATTAGTTTCTGATTTGACTAGTCTCAAATTTTAAATTGATAGATTTTTTGATGTATATCAAAATGGAAACCAGCACAAGTCATCCTTCGAATCTATTAAAGAAATCACTACATCTAATCTTATATAACTTATCTATATGGAACTTTTTGGACAATCAAGAATAAAAATATTTACGGGTAAATTATATCTATATGTTTTGGTTGATGACTATTCTAGATTTTTGTGGATTTATATTCTAAAATATAAAAATTAATCTTTTACTATATTTTAATGTTTTTGCAAAGAATTTCAAATTGATTTTTTTTTAAATAATTTAATTAAGAATTGATCCTGGGGGAGAATTTGAGAATCTAGAATTCAATTATTTTTGCACAAATAGGGGTATTAAACGCGCCTTCTCTGCACTAAGAACACCTAAAAAATTGGAATTGTTGAAGGAAGGAATGGAACTATTCAGGAAATGGCCAGGACTATACTGAATGAATAAAGTCTTCAAATATATTTCTGGGCAGAAGCTATAAGCCCTGCCTATTATATAATGAATAGAGTTTTAATTTGACCAATTTTCAAGAAACAACATATGAAATCTAGAATAATAGAACCTAAATTAAATTACTTTAATGTTTTTGGATGTATGGTTTACACCTTAAACACCAGAGAAATACATTGGTAATTTCTATTAAAAATATGATGAAGGCGTTTTATTAGGATATTCTACTACTTCTAAAGCTTATAGATTTTTTAATAAAAAGTTATGGAATATAGAAGAATTAGTTCATGTGAAATTTGATGAATATGATCCCTTTGAGAAAAGGAAAGACCAAATTCATGAATTAAAAATTAATGAAAACATTATACTTCTGAACGTAAAATACGACATTGAAAAAGATATAAATTTAATTCATTACAGTTCAGAAGAACATAACATTGAAAAACCTAATAGTGTAATACTTAGATAGTCTAGAACCTTAAAAATCACCCTTTAAAAATAGTTATGGGTGTTCTAGACACTGGAATAAAAACTAGACGAAATGTTGGAAATCCTATTGAATTATCTTCCTTTCTATCCTAATTAGAACATATGACATTAGAATAATACATTGTTGATGAATGTTGGATGACAAAAATATAAGAAGAACTCAACCAGTTCAAAAGAAATGATTTTTGGAAAATAGCTGAAAGTCCACAGAGCAATCCAGTTTTAGGAACTAAATGGGTCTTTAGAAATAAATAGGATGATCAAGGAATAATAACTAGAAATAAAGAAAGAGTAGTAGCTAATGATATAGTTATGAAGAATTTCTATATTATGATGCTACCTTTTCACCTATATCTATATTAGAATCCATTTGTATCCTTTTATCCTTTTCATCACATATGAACTTTAAATTAATTCAGAAGGATGTTAAGTCTACCTTTTTAAATGGTTATTTATGAGAGGATGTTTATGTTGAGAAACCTCCTGGATTTAAAAATTTAGAAAAATCAGATTCTGTTTTTAAACATACTAATTCTCTTAATAGCCTTAAACATGCACCTAGATCTTGGTATGAAATTTGATTTCCTTTTCTTTTGAAGAATTATTTTACTACTATAATGGCATATCCAACATTGTTTATGAAAAAATTAATCTCTAATATTTTATTGGTTCAAATTTATGTTAATGATGTAATTTTTGGGTCAACAAACAAATAATTGGTCATATGATTTCAAATTTAATACAAAAAGAATTTGTAATGATTATGATGGGAGAATTAAATTCTTTTCTAGAAATTCAAATCTATTAAAATGATTTTGGAAATACTTTGAATAAATGAAAATACATTACTGATTTACTAATGATATTGGGACTTGAAAACAACAAGACATATACAACTCCTACAGAAACTAATATAAATTTGATTTGAATGAAACTGGAAAATCAGTTGACAACAAGTTATATATAATACTGATTGGATATTTATTAAACCTTAATGATTGTAGGCCAGACATAATGAGCTGAGTATGTATTTGGGCATGATTTCAATCTAATCCTAATGAATCTCACTTAAGTGATGTTAAATGAATTTTTCAATATTTCAAAAGAACTATTTTCAAGCTCTTCTCTATCAAAACAATTATCATTTTAATTTAATTTCATATTCAGATGACGACTTTAGAAGTTGTATATTAGATAGAAAAATAACCTCAGGGACTTGTCACTTTTTAAAAAAATATTTAGTTTCATGGTCTAAAAAGAATCAACACTCAGTAACCCTGTCAACAGCCGAGGCAGAATATGTATCTGCAGGAAATTATTGTGCACATGTTATTGTGGATGAAATATCTCTTACGGACTTTGGACAAAATTTTAAATACACTAATATATAATATGACAATACAAGTTCTATAAATATTTCAATAACCCTATTAATCATTCCAGAACTAAGTACCCTGATATCAGACATCATTTTCTAAGAGACCATGTTTTTAAATGGATATATTTTTGGAATTTGTATGTTCTGAAATTCAATTAGATGATATTTTAACTAAACCACTTCTCTCTACAAGGTCTGAATTTATTAAGGGGGAGCTAGGTAAATTTATTTTTTAAATGAAATTTTAATTTTAATTTTCCTTTTTTAATTATTTTAATTCTTATTTGAATATATTTTTAGTAAATTTAGTGACATGTTTTTAGTATAATTAAAATTTATTATGTACTAAATTACAAATTTTTCCACTTATATTATTACTTTTAAATAATGTAATAATTAATATATATGTAATGACATGGGAATCAAGGATATCAGAAAAAATTTCAATTTCTAAACCCATTTATTTCTTTCAGAACCTTTTGAAACTAAAAAATACTACCACTCTTGTCTACCCAAACCCGAACCTTCTAAACCCTAGTTCATAAAAACTTTATAAATAAGAGATATAAATGGACAAGAAAAAGAGAATTGAGGAAGGAGAAACCAGAAATTCCAAGTGTCAGTGCAGGATAGAAAGAAAGATTATATAGGGAAATGTAATCGACATGACGTGGCTGTATCAAATGGATATGATGCTGAGGCAAGACCTCACATTTTAGAATCTTTATAAAATTTTAAGTGGAATAAATAAAAAATTTATATATGATATAGAGAGTTGTCACTTTTTCAAAATTGTTTAATTTGGTCTAGGAGAATAAGAAGATACATTAATTTCACAAAATAAGGATACAAATTTATCTATCTCTACTGAGGAAATCACTAAGATATTAAACTTCCCTCATGAAGGAGTTTTTCATTTTGAGTGAAAGAATATTGGTGAAAATGTACAATATTCCAATGGAATTATATCATTTATTTCTAGTTCTATAAATGTAAGAAAAATGTTAGTGAAGGATGTAGAACTAGATAAGAAGATTCTTGTTTTGTTTGAGCAAATAGAGAATGCACCTAGGATGTCAGAGATAGAGAATATCTTGTTTCCTAAATTGTATATAATGATTTTTATGAGTTAAATCAAGTTGAATTTTCCAATTTATATGGTAGTATATATCAACTACTACTATCAACTAGAAGCATAGATGAACATTTATCCCTTTGGAAGGTTCATTTAAAAATTGCATTTTATGTCTGATATGGCGAGATTAATAGATGCCATTGTAAGATTCCATCACAACAATGTTTTCAATGTCGGAACTCTAAGGAAGGGTGGATTCATCTAGAGTAATATAAAAGGAAATATTATGCCTATTTGAGCTGAGGAAGACCAGGACTCGGCTCTCGGGGAGAAATCAGATAAATATAATGAATGCATAACAAAATATATAACAATTGGAAATTTATGAAGATTAGGATTTGAAGTTGTTGATGAACCTATATAAGAAGGAGGATTTCAAATTTCAAGGAAGAGAGAGATTCCAACTAGAGGTGAATCTGCTCCATGTCTGGCTCTTACAAATGGTTATCAACTATGTTACATATTTATTGAAGAATCTGCAGTACATGAAATTGTACAACCAGCAGTTTCTCAGACTGAGGTGAATCCTCAATTGGAAAGAAATTTTTTTTCTCAAACTATTGAAAATCCTATAGAAGATTAAGTAGCTATACCTAAATCTGTTCAAAATGTAATTTATACTGAGATTTTTCCAGTGGACTTAGCTCAAGAGGATCTGGAATTAGAGGATCCAGTCTAGGATGAAATCAATGAAGATGATGTTCTGGAGGAGAAAGAACCTATTAATATGAATCAAGCATAGAAACATTATGAAATTAACATTGAAATTATTAATAAGTATTTTTCTATGGATGACTCAGGGAAGGAATCGAAGAAAAAATTAGTTGAGATTCCAGTACAAAGTGATGATAGAGAGAAATTAGAAGTTGAATCTCTACCATTAGTTCTATTTAATTTAGTGGATGATCAGGATGAGAATCATGAACAAGGTTCCTATGATTATATTAATGTAGATGTTGAGGAGCTGTATAGACATTTAACCAGAGTTGAATCATAAAATGCTACTTTGAGAAGTGCATTAGAAAAGGGAAATTATCGATTTCAGAAATTGAATCCCACTTCTTGTTCGAAAAAAATAACTTGATGTTTTTAAGAAGGATATTTTGGATGAAGTTGAAAATCTGAAATTTGATATGGTAATGAAGTTAGATATGGAAGATTATAATATTTTCATGGAGAAACAATTTTCTACAGTCAAGAACATTCAATCACGTGCCTTAGGTACTTCACCTGATATAATAAGGAGATTTCAGGCCATTACAATAGTAATGAGCAGTATGAATGAAATATTTCCAGACCATTAGTGAAACAGCGATCCATATTGTGTCTTATTACACAACCAAAAGCATCTTATTGGGTAGTTAACATTAGATGATCCCAGAATAAGAAATTTGTTGAATAAGTTCACAGAAAAGTTAACTCTTTTTATGGAAAATAAAGAAAGGCTGAATGAGTTTTTTTGAGTTAATATTATTGAGTATATTCATCTCAATCAAGAGGGAAGAGATCTCATTATCTAGAAGGGAGATAGATTAATGATGAGGTTGATGAATTAGTTAGCAGAAATCAAGGAAGTAATCTAGAGAAGATGAGACCAATTTCAAACGTTTGTTGAACCAAACCTTGATTCCCATTGTCATTACTGTACTAGTACTCATATTCTCAAAAAAAATATTTCCATACCATGTTTAAGTGTTATAAATTTGTATTAATATACTATCTATGTTATAATTGCAGTGATCTAGCTTCAAATATTGATAAATATTTTATTATAGAATTTAATTAAATCCAGTGCAACAATAAAAGGTGTTTTATTCCTTATTCTATCATTCTTTTTTTCTATTAAAAAATGGAGAGAAACTTGGATTAAACCAACAATTTATTTTAAGCATTTAAATTTTTACTTTATACTTTTGAATATTTTAATTAGGGGGATAAAGAACATTTTATTATTCATTATTTTTTTAAAGAGAAGAAATTTGGATAAACAGAATTTTTAGGGTAATTTTCAGATAAACAAGAAATTGTATTTTCTATATTTATAAAGGATGATATATTATTTTACTTCATAAAGGGGGATACAATTTTTAAAAAAGGTTGATTGTTTATTTTTATATATAAAAATTTGGGTAACATAATGTTTATTTATTATTGACATAATTTTGTTATAATTAAATATTGTTTTTATCTATTCTAAATTCTAAATTATATGCAATTAATTTTGTAGTATAATCTCATGGGTTTTGTGTTCTTCAAAAATGGGGAGATCTTTGAGAAAGAGTTGTTTTAAACAACACTTTATTATTATTAGGGGGAGATTATTGAAAACAATACTCTTTCTTTTTATGATGAATTTGATGTTCCCAAATACACATGTTTTTTATTCTAATGATTTTAACTTAAGTGTATTTCAGGAATTTAATATTATTTATTTCACTATTTTGTAATAATATTAAAATGTTTAATCCATGTGGAATATATGACAAAGTATTCGGAAATTGTTTTATCATATTAGTGTATGTTGGAAACACTATTCATACACTATGTTGAGGAGCGTAGCGTAAGGATGGAATCCGTCATTTACTTTACATGATATCAGAAATGTATGGTTATGCAAACATACATTATCAGAAAAGTATGGAAGAAGAACACTAAGTTTGGAAGGAACCTTACATTTGGGATATTATAAAAGTATAGAAGAAGAAACCTATGTTAGTATGGAACATTATGTTTGTTTCTCCAATGTATGGTTTATCAACCATACATTTGTAAAAAAATATACATTATATCAAAATGTATGGATTATGTACCTTATGTTTAGAAGATGATACAATTATGGATTATATACCCTACATTTGAGAGTTTATGGGAAAATTATGGATGATCAACCTTACTTTTGAAGAATAGATGTCATCCTTACATTGTGAACTTTACGTTGTGAACCTTACGTTGTGAACCTTACATTCAGAGAAAGAATTCAATGTAGTTCAACCCTCTGTTTAACACCAAAGATTTCAAATACAACATTATCATGAAATGGTCTTTATATGGGTTATTAGGCTAATTTCAATCCAGATTAAAATCCCAATATTAATGCATGACTTTGAATGATTCAAAGCTGTTTATTTATGATTCAATGGATTGATTTTAGAGGAACATTTCTTTCTGAATATACAGGGTAGTTACGACTTCTCTATTATTCAAACATTTGAATATCGCAATTCTAAAGGTGAAATGTGTGGATATAAATTTAAAAGGAAAATTTTCATTCTTATTCTATATATCTGTGATATTTATTATTACATAAAAAGAGGCAAATCATCAATAAGATGAGCTGGATAAAAAGTTCTTGAGTTTTTCACTGCTACAGTTTAAAAAGATATATGAGACACACAGATCTGCTTCTACTTAGATCTATCAAACTCTATTTTTTTTAAAGATAAAGAAAGGAATTTAAGATTCACTGATTCTACATCGATTATCTATTTTTAATCTACTGTTGTTAAAGCTTTCTAAAATCATTTCAAAATATGATGAAACAAGATCATAACATAACTACTTCTACCTGAAGATTTTTCTTTCTAAATATGAAGATCCATCAACTATCACTTGTGTGTTTTTGCAATTATGAATAACAACTGAAAATTATTTCCAGAAAATTACACTTTCTGTTTTGAGTAATAGAATTTTTTTAATAAGATGTGTATTAATTTCTGTGTATGAACCAAAGGCTCTATTTTATATTTAACTTGTAAAGGTTTCAACTATTTTCACTATGTTGTGCATGGTCTATTGATAAGAGAACCAAGTAGTGAAAATCACAATGCTCATGGAGTAGAGCATTGGTGGTCTGGACTAGGGACTTCTATTCCCCAAATCACTATACATTCATTCATCCCCCACTCTGTTTATTTTCCACTACATAAGAATTCAGTTAAAGATAATGGATAGATTCACCAATCATCACGATTTGTGAAGAAATTCTAAAAGAAACAATTCACCCCCTCTATTTCATATTTGGTATAACCTGATCCAGCAAAACCATGATCAAATATATGGGTTAATAAGGTAAAAAATCACTGTAAATATCATAATTTAAAAAGAAATGATAAATATTAGGTAATAATACAAATAAAATGGGTTATAAAGAAAATTCATTGAAAAGTACTGTTTTAATTTAATAAAAAAATATGTATCTGTATAATTTTATATGGGTATCACATGATCACCTCAAATATTAGATATTGAATTAATGGTGAAAATCATAAGGGTACAATGATTTCATCTATGCGGTATAAATACCCCATAATAAAATTTGATTGAAATGTGCTTCCATCAAATCTTATTATTTTCCATATATAGAAATTTAATATTAATTTAAGAATGGATTGGATCTCTCACTATAGATCCCATATTGATAGTTATGGAAAGAAAGTAATATTTCATATCATTAATCAATTTATGATAATAAACCAGTTAATGGATTACTAAGATCTCCCAATGGGAATTAATTCCATTATATATGTCTCAGTACCTACTCATGTGGGGTATCTAGGCCAAATGGTATGGGAGAAAATCAAAATTAAATATATCATTACTATGTGGGACTATGTCAATGTATTTCCTCAAGAGATTTTGGCCTTACCAAGAATAGTGTAATAGTGTTTTCAGAAGAATATATATCTGGGGAATTTCCAACTTCATAGAATCCATATAGATTGTATGTTATTAACAACTAAATGAGAATCAAGATAAGGGATTGATATTCCATATTATTTTATAATTGATTTCAGACATTCTATTAATTATGAGTGATTATTGGTCAATAAATACCTATATTGATTATCATGAACTTAATAATATCACGATCAAGAACAAGTATCCCATACCTAATATTTGTGTCTTATTTAATCAATTTAGTGGGGATCAAAACATCTCCAATATTGATCTTTGATGAAAATATCATCAATTATTCTTCAAAATGAGCAAATATTAATGAAAACATTTTATATGAGGTATAAACTCATAAAATTTATATGATTCAACTCATAGGTACACATTCTTCCACTATATTTGACATTAGAATGTGTAGTGTCATTAAATATTATATTAATAAAATTTTGGAAGTATTTATAGATGATATTTATTTTTATTCAAAGATAAATGAAGAGAATATTGAAAATAATAGGAATTTTTTCATGAACATAATAAGATAAAAACAATATGAGAAAATTTTAAAGTGTCAATTTTGTTTGTTTAATGACTCAATATTGGATTATATAATCGCAAGTGTGTGTATATTATTGGTTCCATAAAAAATAGAGTTCATTTAATAAATACATGGACCATCCACTTGGTTTTAGATTTATATAATTTTTATATTGGTTAGATATTATAAAATAATTATGAGAAATCTATCTTTGAGATCAAATCCACTATCCATTTTTACATTGAAGTGTGTGTAGTTTCTCTATAAATTTGAACATGAATAAAATTTCTAGTGGTTTAGGAGATGGTTTTTTGTTGTACCTATACATATATTATATAATCGTGAAGAAGGTTTCTTGTTACATATTCATGAATCAAAGAGGGGACCAGGATGTTTCCTCATGAAAAATGAAACATTTGTGTCATATTCTTTTCCCTAATGAATAGTTCATGAGAAACGTTTTTTTAATCACATTTTAGATCTTGAAGTGGTAAGTTTTTTAATAAATATATGTATACGTTGTATAAATTGAAAAGATTGTTATATATATATTGTTCTAAATGTATATAGTAACCTAGGAGTTGAATGTGTTCCAAAAGATATGGTTTCTTTTGATGAAGTGTTACAATTTCTTAATATATTAACCCCGTGGGATTGTAAAAAGGGTGACTAATGCTCTGAGAAGAAATGACTATGATTTCATATCTATAATGGGTATTTAAAAAGTTCAAATTCTCAAGAACATATCATGAATTTTCATTTAATTTAATTTTAAAAAGGTAATATACAGTCTTCCAAAATTATATTATCAACCATCCATCTATGTGAAGATAAAAAATGTGAAGAAAGAAGAAGTAGGAATGCAAAATAAGGCATATAATATTCAATAGTTTAGTCTTGATCAGGATAGAATGATATAGGTTAGGAATAAAATATTTTTCCATATATACAAAAATTCAATAATGATATAATGAATTTAATGGGTAGATCAATATTCATTATCAATCATAAAAGCACCTATCATGATCCAATTTTTTCAGGATAACATGAAATGTGATATTTTGGCGTATGCATATAATTTTTTGGTTTTACATAATGATAATTTTTCAGGTTTAATGTCTGAGGGGTTTATTCTATAATTAACCATTCCAGTATTTGAATGATAAATCAACACCATGGTTATATTCATAGGACTCACCGAGACACCAAATATCCATAAGGTCATTTTGGTTGCAGTCGATTTTTTTATGATGTAAGTGCATTTCATTAATGTAATATAATACTTCTATCATTACAAACATTATATGATATAAATTTAGAAATTGGTAAAACATTACAATTTACAACTTTTAATATAAATTGATAAGGATTCTAGGATTAAATCTATTTTAAAATGATGTTTCTAGTCTTAATTCTATATCAAGTAAAACTTCAACATTTACTATCATGTTTAGATAGATGATCAGTCTCCGAGGATAATAAAAACCCTAGAATATATGTACTTTTATTATTCAGTTGATTTCAATGGTAGTTGGATTCAAAACCTTACCTTGATATAGTCTGTATATAATAATAAATTATATTATAGCAATCATATTTCATGATATAAGGGCTCTATAGGGTAAGCGAAAAAACCCCATCATTTGCGATAAAGATAGATACCATACTTTTGTAGAACTAGATCTTGATAAAGATATTATAGATAAGATTAAAACCATTAAATTAAACATAAAACTACTCAATGTCGATAATAATGAAATAATGAAAACCATAGACAAAATTAAAGGTTTTAATATGGATAATAAAGTGTTCCTTTAGATATTATCTCTAAATATGGTAATGATATTTTGAAATATGTGAATGTTTTTCCCTACATACATTTTTCCCATTTTAATTCTCAATAATGTGGTATAGGTGTCATATCATCATGAATTCCCTTTAAATATCTAAGATGTAAATAATGGGTTCCATTTATCAATTATAAAGAGGTGGAACCCTAAATTTTCACATATTAGGAATTTAGATGTTATACAGTTGGATCATTAACTTTTTTTAAAAGTAGGAAACATTTGTATTAATGATTCAAAGAGATTAAATAACATTATATAAATTGACTCACATGGTTAATTTTATCCTAAGGAATCATATGTTTATGGGATAAATGGGTGATCCTAGGAATGTAATGAGGAATGGTTTACCATAATTATATTCATGAATTTAATGGAATTTTAAGGGTGGAATTCCTTTAACGGGTAAAATTCATACCCTGTTATTTTAGTATCCATTTCCATTTTGACTAAGTTCAATATGTTTGATAGCCTGTGATGTATGAAACAATAAACTAATTCAAATTAATATTTATTAAATACTTAATTTAATATTTTAAAAGATATTTATGAAAGCATTAACTATGAAAATAAAAAATTATTTCAGAATTAAAATATTCAATTATCGCTATTATATTCATTTGATTTTAAATAATTTTTTATGAATTTTTAAATATAATCGAATTTCCTTTTATGAAATAATATTAATGAAATAAAATTATAAAATCCAAGAAATTTTTTATAATGAAAATACTAACATATATGTAATAATTAATAAACTACAAGAAGTATTACTTTAATTATTCCTAGATTTACAAAAATGTTTAGTTTAAAAACACTACATTATTTAATATTTATTCTGTTTTATTTGAAATGTAAATACATACATATTAATATATTAATTTCAAAAAAAATGATATAATTTTTTGATTATTAATTTCTTAATTATATTTTTGTGGAATTTTAATATTTTTATGTAATGATTTACTTTGAGGTGAATTGTAAAAATACAATATTTTACAATAACCATAACTATTATATAATCATCATGATATAAATGAAACATATAAATTTATAAAACCGATAACATGACCAAATATGTATATATGAAGAAAAAATAATGATTAAAAAATATTATTTGAATATAGATACACATGATAGAGTTTTTAGAACCAAAGTAATATTTTATTCTAATAAAAACATTCCTGGCCCTCATCCATCAGTAATGTATTAAAAAGGACACATATTATTTTTCCATTCTGGAAAATTCATAATAATATTATTTTTTTATTCAAAAAAATTTCATGATCATAGATATTATACATTATTACAGTGTAAAATCAATTTTTGGGTAAAATTATATTTTCTCTAAAATTGATTTTGTTTTTTATGCATACTTATAATAAGATATATTTATTCACACCTTGATACCTAATTGGATAAAATAATTTGCACATTCATAATTAGTACATTAAAATTTTATGATAAGTTCATTTTTTTAGTCATTATAATATGTTATTTATATTAGATAGCCACTGAATAGAATGTTCGAATAAGTTAAAATGATTTAAACATAGAGATAAGGCCCCAAATATCTGAAAATCTATGTATATATTTGTTTGGATGATGGAATTATACACTCATATTTCTTATATTTTAAACTATTTCATTTTGTGTAATTTTCCATTAATAATGACATTTATTTTCTCAAGATGTTATGATTATTTACAAAAGTGAGAGCCCTATCACTTATAAAATAGACCACCATCTCCCACCTCAAAAATTAGTATACCATTATATGTATCTATAATCATAACCCATATTATCTTTTTATGAATCCTATGTAACAATTTTTAACCATTAGTCTCATGAAGATGTATTAAACCTGTCATTTCCAAAATCCCATTCAAGAGTAGATTCATGATCTCAACACATGTGATATCATATTCATGATTGTTATTATATTTATTCATCTTCTACCAATTATAAAATACATTTTATTACATTCATATTTTTAAAAATCATTATACTTATCATAAAGTGATATTATCAATATGAAATAGAATGTTCTTATTCATTTAGTCATTACCGTAGTCTCTTCTTATAGTGTGTTTACCATTTAATTAAAATACGTCATAATTACTATGTCATTCATGATTTATTAATGTTTAATAGTATATATATTATATAATTTTATTGTATTTAATATATTTAAACGATTCTATAATTTTTATATGCATATTTTATTCTGAAATAAATGTTTTATTTATTGAATTTAAATTTCTATTAATCAATATTTTTATGATTTCAATGCATGTTTCTATCATTAGGTATATTAAATTATAATGATAATAAAGATATATTTAAAAAAATACTCTAAAACTTCATGGAAATTTAATTAATGGTGACATAATGACCAAAATACCTGGACATGAACCATCGAATAAGATCATGAATGGAAAACTAAATAGTTAGTATCTAACCACTGAATAAAAAATGTATTATTATTAAGTGGGTAACAAAAAATTATACATGAATGGAATATACTAAGACAAACATAGAAAATTATCGAATAGTGGTTTATTATAAATGTAAATTTTTTATAATACAGTCTGGATTGGATCTAACAAAGACAATGTCTGATATAATGGCTTTTTATCACAAGTATAAATATTTTTAAAATGATTTACATTATGTTATTTTTATAATAGATTGATATGGTAATTATAAAATTATATCAATTCTAAAAAATTAATATAACATCAACTTCCTTACCCTATCACCATTAAGGAAATGATATCATTTCTCATGTGTACCTATTACATACCATCTCCACAATGTGATGTGATTCATTTTTCTATTTCACCATTAATGAAGAATTATAAAATGTATATAATAAAAAATATGGTATATATGACCCTAATATAATTATAGATATTACATAAATATGTCTTTTCCACGTTAACTAGAACACACATGATAAAACATTCATAAGAAAAATAATGCTTCTAATAACTGAAACCAGGGTAAAAAAATATCATTAAAAACAGGTGATAAGACAATATAAGAGGGTCATATATGATATGATAAATATGAATATAGTTCTGGTGTAAATTATTAAAATTATTTTAATCATTATAAATTATTTTTAAATACATACAACTATAGGAAATCACAAGGTAAGGTTTTGTCCTCTCACATTTACTTCTGTGAGATACATGCCTTATTCACCAATTATTTTTTTGGTAGTGTAATAACTACATTATGTATCATAAAACTAATATCTTTATATTCATGGTATTAATTTTATCATGTAATGAATATTAATTTTATGGGCTATATGATTAAATTATCTATAAATTGGTATGTGATTTTATAACTAATTTTCCAGTCATTGGGATAAAAATTCAACTTTATTGATTAGATGATGATAATATTATGTGTGAAATGAATATTGATGATGTTTAATTTTATTTGATATTTTTAATGTGGATTTCAATGAATAAACATAATCAATTTATTTTATTAATTATGGAAATAATATTAAATATGTATCAATTACTCAATACAAATATTTGATGATAATGAGTATTCTTTGTTAATTAAATTGATTATTCAATACCGAGCAATTATTTAAACTATATGAAATGGGTGTGAACCTATTATATTCATCCCCTAAATGCATATATAAGTATTATGAGAATATATCAATTGGGGTTGGGCCAGACCTTACACATTTATAAGATTCATGGCATAAATCCTTGATGATATTATATTCTTTCCACAAATACTTGAGGATGTTAGATTAATCATGTGAATCCTTATTAATATGTTTCATATGTTAGAAACTATGAATTCAATAATTATGAGATTATTTTTTTATTTACATGTGATTGATTGATTAATAGAATATCTATGGATATGTTTCCTATCTCATGCGAATATTTATATAGAATTATTTTATCATCTTATACTGTAGCTTTTTCATGCTAATTTTATTGATTAAATGGAACTCTATCAGTGATTTCCCTTTCCGTAATAGTTATTTCTTATTTATGATAATTTAAACATTAAACATACTCTTAGTGATCATATGAAATCACACTATTCTTAATTTTTAATTTTCCTAGGTTTCTAAGAAGTTTATTATGATTGATATACATGGTCTTGTTAGCAGGAATAGTGGAGTTCTGAAATAAAATAATTTTTGTTTTTTTATGTCAAAAATATAATTTTAATTTAAAATATTTTTATAGTTTATAGAAACTACCAAAATATTTAGTCATTTGGGATGTGATTTATTGTATATTATGATAATTTATTAATACAAGGAACAATATCCAAGCTACTGGAGTCTGGGTCATTATATTTTGTATTATAGAATGTTTTCTAGAAACCATGGGAACAATATTTAGGAAATAATTCATTAGTAAACATAACCCTATAAATGACTTCAAGGATAAGTTAAATTATAGGATGTCATCCTATAGAATTGGTAAATCCTCAGTTATGAATCTGATCTCATATATTGAGAAAATATTTCATGATTTAAAAATTATATACATTATTTTATATCACTATATTACTATTATTATTGTTTCCCACACTTTTCATTGGGTTTTTGTCAATTGTGACGATAAAAATGTTTTCAGTTAACATTGAATGCGATAAAAAATGTGTCAATGAGATACTAAATAGTGTAATGAAGAATAATGATTTGATTTATTATGTATTTGGATTCAAGAATTATTTTATCAATAATGTTATTGTTTTAGGAATCATGAGATATTTAAATATTGTGATAAATTACTTCTTCATTATAGATTTTTAAGGATGAGATGAATAATACCTATAACAACTCAATATTATTTTACACAGACATTGCATATCCTTTGATAAATACTTAATACATTATAAAATAGATTCCAAAATAATGTATTAGTCTAGTCCTATTGGAAACATAGATACCTAAACATCGATAGACAAGGGATATAAATTATCTTCAACTAGATTATTCTTAACTAGAACACTTATTTTTCACATCAAACCTCGTAAATAACATTATATCAAGATTAAAAGAAATATAAAATGGGGTGATCTCCAATACACAGTAAGGGTAAATAAGGGAAACATGTAATCATAAATATGATAATAAGTGTGTTAGAATATGATCATTTAAATAGAAGTTCATACCAGACATATCAAAGATCATAAACATGATTCATGACCAAAATATTGGATGTTCATTAGAAATAATCATAAGGAAATAACAAACATAATCCAAGAATTAATAACATAAGACTAAGATGTGTAATTATAGATAACACATAAGCATATAATATGATTTCTATTGTATCCAAGTCATTATCCCCAACACCATGTTAGTTGTATGGGTTCACTCCCCATTCAATATTGGCTGTAATGGTTCACTAAAATGGAAATCTATATATCATGAGTTCACTCCTAATACCATCATGTAAGTCATGGCTCACTCCCAAGACCATATTAGTCTATCTTATGATATATAAATATTTAAATAATGCCTGAGAGGGAGATATAGGTCCAGCCCATCTCATAATGAAATCCTACATACATTTTCAAAGAAATCATAAACAATCATATCAAAACCAAAGAAATGAAATGGGTATCATAAAAAATTAATCATATCATAACCTATAGAAAAGGATATAAGTTTCATAGTCATTTAATCAAAAGAATTATATGTGAAATAAAATAGATTAGATAAACATATAACCTGGTTAAGAGAAACCAGTTTCATCAAGTCCGTGAAATCAAGAAGAAACCACTGATATAAAAAAAATTAATAGAACAATTTGATCAATTCCATGAAAGAAATTAGTAATATCAATATATGTTATCTTAGATGGTAAATAATTATAAAATATATTTTTAAAAAATTATTTTGGAAAATATCATTTTTCATAGTAAAATGTTTTTTTAAAACTAAAAATTTTTGTCAATTATTTTCTACTACAATAACCTTAAAAAATTTATAGGAAGATATAAAACATTGTAAAAATATTTTTTATTGAGATTTATAACGAAGCTTGAAAAAAATTTCAAACCCGTTTTCTATAAAAACATACAAACCACTCCTACAAACTTTTTAAACCAAAAATTCATTTAATAAAAGATCATAGAATGGATATGAAAAAACCCAAAAATTTAATAATAATTATTATAATATAATAAGTTCATTAGCATTATATTCACCTGATAAAAGAAAAGTGTGTTGAACATGGAATTTATCTCACATATATAAGAAGTGAGATGACATTCCCATACATAGTGTCTTGAGTCTCATGATACACATAAAAAGATCATGTAAATTAAAGATATGTTTATCAAAGATCAATCAAGGAACCATATTCTTATATATAATATGTCATAGGGTTTTAATATGAAATTATATTACCAGCTTGTTACTAATTCTATTTTATGGTATCACTCCAAGAAATATCTGTTTTGTTTTCTTCATATGTCCCTATTTTTTATATCCTTGGTCCTTATACATATATCATGATTTCAAGAATGTAAAGAATTAAATAAATGTCAATAATATTACATATATGTTTTTAATAATAATATATATATTAAATATTTATCAAATGGAAGACATCGTTCATTGAAATGGTAGGCCCTATGTACACAAGAATGCTGTTTCTGTTTTATTATCATATAGAAAGAAAGAATTCAAATGATATATATGTGGGTATTATATACATATATATCATTATAACAGTAGAATAATTACATTATATATAATGTATATATTCACTAAACTCATTTATAATACCTTCCATGTATTGTATGAACAAGTCACATCGCTTTGTGGGGGCGGTTGTCTGCATTTCCTCAAACGAAATAGTCCTGTTTAAAAAAATAGAATGTATAAATATATGTGTTGTAAAAGAATTAATGAATCTTAAATAAATTATAAATATCATACATATTATATACATACAAAATGTCTATCGCAATTCTAACCATGAGAGGTGGCAATGGAAGAACGAACAAACATAGTTTCTTGATGTGGTATTTCACCGTACATGAAAATAGTGTGTTCATTAACCATTAGAAGGAAGTTTGTATAATTATATGTAATTACCATAGAATAATAACATAGTCATATTTTTATAATACTGGTGTTGATATATAATCAGGGAATAATAATATTTGAGGGAGTGTACAAAGAATATAATTGAAATGAGCTTGAGGGAGGGTGTTACCTCTTAATTCGAAAAATCTTTTTGGTTTTCTCCAAATGAAATATGTGGAAGTATTTATATCGAAAATTATGATTAAAGGAGTAGCGGATATATTTTTAGGCGTTAATTTGGAATATCTTTACTAAAATTAACTTTCTTAAGATGAGTGTGGAAGTGGGAGGAGAGGAGGACATTTATAGTAGAGAAGGAGTGGAACTCTTATTATATTTTTGAAAAGGGAATTTCAACACATGAATTTTTTTATAGAATTTGGATAAAATAATGGTAAAAGGCGAAGGAAGTGATTAAAGGGTTTAAATATTTCCAAAAAAGGTTTTTGGACATGTTCTTAGGTTATATTGGGCCTCTAGTTTATTGAATATATTCATTTGAATCAAGAGGGAAGAGATCTCATTATCTAGTTGGGAGATGGATTAATGAAACGGCTGAGAAATTAGTTAGTAGAAATCAAGGAATTAATCTAGAGAAAATGAGACCAATTTAAAACTTTTGTTGAACCAAACCATGATTCCCATTGTTAACACTGTACTAATACTTATATTTCAAAAAAAAATATTTTCCTCCCATGTTTATGTGTTGTAATTTTTTTTTACTATAATGTATGTGTTATAATTTCAGTAATCTAGCTTCAAATATTGATAAATATTTTATTATAGAATTTACATAAATTTAGTGCTACATTAAAAAGTGTTCTATTCGTTCTTCGATCATTATTTTGGATATTACAAAAAGGGAGAGAAATTTGGATAAACATAATTTTTTAGTGAAATTTTTGTATAAACAAGAAATTTTGTTTTCTTTATTTATAAAGGATGATATATTATTTTACTTTATAAAGGGGGATAATTTGTTAAAAAAAGGTTGAATCTTTATTTTTATATATTAAAATTTTAGTAACATAATGTATATTTCTTATTGAAATAATTTGGTTATAAATAATGTTTTTCATTATCCATTCTAAATTCCAAATTATATGAAAATAATTTTGTAGGATAATTTCATGGGTTTTGAGATCATCACAAATGGGGAGATTGTTGAGAAAGTGTTGTTTTAAACAACACTTTATTGTTATTAGGGTGAGAATATGGATAACAATACTCTTTCTCTTTGTGATGATTTTGATGTTCAAAAATACCCTTGTTTTTTATTCTAATGATTTTACCTTTAGTGTATCTCAGGAAATTAATATTCTATATTTCACTATTTTGGAAGAATATTAAAATGTTTAATCCACATGGAATATTTGAAAAAGTATTCAGAAATAGTTTTATCGTATTAGTGTATTCTGGAAACACTATTCATACACTATGTTGAGGAGCGTAGTGTAAGGATGGAATCTCTCATTTACATTACATGATATCAGAAAAGTATGGTTAAGAAAACATACATTATCAGAAATGTATGGAAGACGAACACTATGTTTGGAAGGAATCTTACATTGGAGATATTAGAAAAGTATAGAAGAAGAAACCTATATTAGTATGGAACATTATGTTTGTTTCTCAAAAGTATTGTTTATCAACCTTACATTTGTAAAAAAACTTAAATTATATCAAAACGAATGGATTATGTACCTTATTTTTAGAAGATGTTAAAATTATAAATTATATACCATACATTTGAGTGTTGAAGAGACAATTATGGATGGTCAACCTTAATTTTGAAGAATGGAGGTCAACCTTACATTGTGAACCTTACGTTGTGAACCTTAGGTTCAGAGAAAGAATGCTATGTAGTTCAGCCCTATGTTTAATATCAGAGATATCAAATACAACATTATCATTCAATGGTCTTTATATGGGTTATCGGGTTAATTTCAATCCAGATTAAGATCCCAATATTAAAGCACAACATTGAATTATTCAAAATTGTTTATTTATAATTAAATGGTTTTATTTAAGAGGATCTTTTCATGCAAAATATAAAGGGTAGTTACAAATGCTCTGTTATTCAAACATTTGAATATCGCGATTCTAAAGGTGACATTTGGGGATCTCAATTTTAAATGAATATTTTCCTATTTATTTTATATATTTGTGATATTTGTTATTACATAAAAAGAGGCCAATAAATAATAAGATTAGAATAATAACAAGATATCGATTTTTCACTGATATAGTTTAGAATGATATATGAGTCACACAGATATGCTTCAACCTAGATCTATCAAACTCTATTTTTCTGAAAAAGAAGAAAGGCGTTGAAGATTCACTGATTCTACATCAAATATCTATTTTGAATCTACTGTTGTTGAAGCTCGCTAAATTAATTTCATGATTTGATGCCACTAGATCGGAATATAACTACTTCTACATGAAGATTATTCCTATAAATATGATGATCCATCAACTATCCGTTGCATGCTATTGCAACTATTAATAACAACTTAAATGTACTTCCAGAGAAATACTCTTTTCAGTTTGAGTAATAGACTTTTTGTACTAAGATGTGTATTTAGTGTTGTGTATAAAACCAAAGGATCTATTTTATCTTTAACTTGTAAAGGTGTCAACTGTCTGCACTATGTTATGGATGGTCTATTTATAAGAGAACGAAGTAGTGAAAATCACTATGCTCATGGAGTAGAGGATTGGTGTTCTAGACCAGGGCCTTCTGTTCCCCAAACCAATATACATTAATGCATCCCTTAATCTGTTTATTTTTTACCACATGAAATTTCAAATGATGTTAAAGTACATATTCACTAATCATCATGATTTGAGAAGAAATTGTAAAAGAACCAATTCACCCCCCCTGTTTTTCATATTTTGTATAACTAGATCCAACAAAACCATGATAGAATAAAAGGGTTAATAAGGTAAATAAACATTTTAAATATCTTAATTAAAAAAGAAATTATTAATATTAGGTAATAATACAAATGAAGTGGGTTACAATGATGATTCAGTGATAGGAAAACTTTTAATTTAACAAAAAAGTCTATATCTATATAATTTTATATGGTTATCACATCATAACCTCAAATATTAGATATTTAATTAATGGGGACAAATCATAAGGGTATAATGATTTCATCTCTGGGGTATAAATACCCCCGAATAAAATATTATTGAAATGTGCTTCCATCAAATCATTTTATTTTCCATATATAGGAATTTAATATTATTATGGGAATGGATTGGATCTCTCACTATAGATCCCATATCGATAGTTATGGTACGAAAGTAATATTTCATATCATTAATCAATGTAAGATAATCAACCAGTTAAAGGGTTACTAATATATCCCAATGGCAATTAATTACATTATTTATGTCTCAGTACCTACTCATGAGGGGTATCTAGGCCAAATGGTATGGGAGAAATTTAAAATTAAATATATGATTACTATGTAAGTCTGTGTCAATGTATTTCCCCAATAGTTTTTTTTGCCTTAACAAGAATAGTGTAAGTGTGTTTTCAGAAGAATATATATAGGGTGAATTTCCAATTTCATTGAATCCATATAGATTGTATCTAATTACCAACTATAATATAATCAAGATAAGGGATTGATATTCCATATTATTTTACCATGGATTTCACACATTCTATTAATTATGAGTGAATATTGGTCAATACATATCTATATTGATTATCATGAACTTAATAATATCACAATCAAGAACACTATCCCCTACCTCATATTTGTGTCTTATTCAATCAATTCACAGGGGATCAAAACATCTCAAATATTGATCTTTGAAGAAAATATCATCAATTATGGTTCAAAATGGAGGACATATTAATGAAATCATTTTATAGGAGGTATAAACACATAAAATATATATGATTCGATTAATAGGTACAAAATATGCCACTATATTCAATAATATAATGTGCAGTGTAATTAAATATAATATTAACAAAATTTTGGATGTATTCATAGAAGATACCTATATTTATTCAAAGTTAAATGAAGAGAATAGAGATAATAATATGAATTTTTTCAAGACCTTAATAAGATAGAAACAATATGTGAAATTTTGGATGTGTCAATTTTTTTGTTTAAGGACCCAAGATGGGATTCTATAATCGCAAGTGTGTGTATATTATTAGTTCCATAAAAAATAGAGTTCATTGAATAAATAAATGGACTATCAACCTGGTTTTAGATTTATATAATTCTTATATTTGTTAGATATTATAAAACAATTATGAGAAATCTATCTTGGATATCAAATCCACTATCATTGTTTACATTAAAGGGTGCATAGTTTCTCTATAAATTTGAACATGAATAAAATTTCTAGGGGATTTGGAGAAGGTTTTTTGTTCTTCCTATACATATGTTATATTATGGTGGAGAAGGTTTCATGATAAATATTCATGAATCAAAGAGGGGACCAGTATGTTTCTTCATGAAAAATGAAACATTTTTTCCATATTCCTTTCTCTAGTGAATAGTTCAGGAGAAACATTTTTTAAATCACAATTTAGATCTAGAAGATGTAATTTTTTCTATAAATATATTGTTACGTCATAAAAGTGTAAATGTTGTTAAATATATACTGTTCTAAATGTATATATTAACAGAAAAGTTGAATGTGTTCCAAATGAGATGGTTCCAATTGATGAAGTATTAAAATTTCTTAATATATTAACTCAATCGGAAGGTAAGAATTGTGACTGATGCTCTAAGAAGAAATGACTATGATATCATATCAATAATGGTTATTGAAGAAGTTCAAAATATCAAGAAATTATCATGATTTTTCATTTAATTTATTTTTAAAAAGGTAATATACAGTCTTCCAAAAATATATAATTAACCATCCATCTATGTGAAGATAAAAAATGTGAATAAGGAAGAAGTTAGAATGCAAAAGAAGGCATATAATATTAAAGAGTTTAGTCTTGATCGGGGTAGAAATATATCAGTTAGAAATTAAATATTTTTCTATATAAAAAAAATTAAATAATGATCTAATGAATGTAATGGGTAGATAAATATTCTTTATCAATCATAAAAGAACCTATCAGGATCCAATTCTGACAGGATAACATGAAATGTGATATTTTGGTGTATGCATATACTTGTTTTGTTTTACATAATGTTAATGTTTTAGGTTCAATGTACAAGGGTTTGATTCTACAATTATCCATTCTAGTATTTGAATGATAAATCAACACCATGTTTATATTCATAGGCCTCACCAGGACCCCAAATATCCATAATGTCATTTGGGTTGCGGTCTAAATTTATGATGTAAGTGCATTTCATTACTATAAGAGAATATTTCTATCATTACCAATATTCTATGATATAAATTTAGAAAGTGGTAAAACAATATAATTGACAACTTTTAATATAATTTGATAGATATTCTAGGCTTAAATATATTTTATATTGATGTTTCCAGTCATAATTCTATATCAAGAACAACTTTAACATTTCCTTTAATCTTTAGATAGATGATCAGCCTCTGAGGATAATAAAAACCCTATAATATATGTACTTTTTTTATTCAATTGGTTTCAATGGTAGTTTGTTTCAAAACCATACCTTTATATAGTCCGTATAAAATAATAGATTTTATTATAGCATTCATATTGCATCATATAAGGGCTCTATAGGGTAATCGACATAAAACACCATCATTTTGGGATAAAGATATATAACATACTTTGGTAGAACTAAATCTTGATACAAATATTATAGATAATATTAACAACATTAAATGAAACATAAAACTACTTAATGTTGATAATAATGATATAATGACAACCATAGACCAAATGTGAGGTTTTAATATGAATAATAAGCGTTCCTTTAAATATTATCTCTGAATACAGTAATGATATTATAAAATTACTGAACGTTTTTCCCTAGGTATATTATTCAATTTTTTATTCTCAATAATGTGATAGAGGAGTCGTATCATAATGAATTCCCATAAAAGATCTCTAATGTAAATAATGGGTTCCATTTTACAATTCTAAGGAGGTGAAACCCTAAATTTTTTAAAAAATGAACTTAGATTTTATACAGTTGGATCATTATCATTTTTAGGAGTAGAAAACATTTGAATTAATGATTCAAAGAGATTAAATAACATTATATAATTCCACTAACATGGTTAATTTTTTCATGAGGAATCATGTGTTTAGGGGAGAAATGAGTGATCCGAGGAATGTAATGAGGAATGGTTTTCCATTATTATATTCTTTAATTTAATGGAATTTTAAGGGTGAAATTCCTTTAAGGGGGAAAAATAAAAACCTTGTTATTTCAATATCTATTTCAATTTGGATTATATTCAATATGTATGATAGCCTGTGATGATTGAAACACTAAACTAATTCAAATAAAAATTTATTAAGTACTTAATTTAATATTTTACAAGATATTAATGAAATAATTAACTATGAAAATAAACAATTCCTTTAGAATTAAAATATTCAAATTTCACTATTAAATTCATTTGATTTTAAATAATTTTTTACAAATATTTAATTATTATTTAATTCCCTTTTATGAAATAATATTAATGAAATAAAATGACAATATTCAAAAAATTATTTATAATGAAAATATTAACATATATGTAATAATTAATAAACTAGAAGAAGTACTACTTTAATTATTCAAGGATTTACTAAAATGTATTGTTTAAAAACACCACATTATTGAATATTTCTTATGTTTTATTTGAAAGGTTAATACATAAATATTAATATTTTAATTTCAAAAAAATTATATAATTTTTGGATTATTAATTTCTTAATTATATTTGTGTGGAATTATAATATTTTTATGAAATGATTTATTTTGAGGTAAATTTTGAAAAAAAATATTTACAATAAACCTAATTTTTATGGAATCATTTTGATATAAATGAAACATATAAATTTTTAAAACCATTAATGTTACCAAATAAGTATATTTAAAGAAAAAGTAATGATTAAAAAATATTATTTGAATTTTGATGAACATGCTAGAGTTTTTAGAACCAAAGTTATATTTTATTCTAATAAATATATTCCTGGTCCTCATCCTTCACTAATGTATTCAAAAGGACACATATGATTTTTCCTTTTTGGGAAATTCATAATAATAATATTATTTTTTATTAAAAAAAATCATGATCATTAATATTATAAATTATTATTGTGTAAATTCATTTTTTTGGTAAAATGATATTTTCTCTCAAATTTATTTTTTTATTTATAATTATAATAAGATAAATTTTTTTCACACCTTGAAACCTACTTGGATAAAATAATTTCCTCATTCATAATTTGTACATTAAAATTTTGTGATATCTTAATTTTTATTATTTCTTATTATAATATGTTATTTATATAATATATCCACTGTATAAAATGTTCCAATAAGTTAAAATTATTTAAACATAGAGATAAGGCCACAAATATACGAAAACCTATGTATATATTAGTTTGGATGAAGGAATTATTCGCTCATATTTCTTATATTTTAAACTATTCAATTATCTGGAATTTTACATTAATAATGACATTTATTTTATCTAGATTTTATGATTATTTAAAAAAGTGAGGCCCCTCTAACTTATAAAATAGACCATCCTCTCCCACCTAAAAAAATTGTATATTATTATATGTATCTATAATCATAAACCATATTATCCCCTTATAAATTATAACACCCCGAGATTTTATGAAAAATATTCTTTTTAATTTCATTAATGTCTTGTGTTATACGCTACACCAAAAGGAGCTTTCACAACACACATCTCTGACCTGGCTTGAATTACACGCAATCGTGACATTCCACGATAGCGTGTGTTGTACGCAACACAATGTTTTGCTAAACAACGATATGCTATTAAAATATTATTAAAACTAATTGTTATGAATAATAATAACCACATTTTGAAATTTTGTAAATTTTATTTTTCAAAATGGACTTCATTTTTGGATTCGGAATATTGAAATTAGCTTAGGGTGAAATTTTGGTAATTTTCGGATAACTTTCATATTTTGATGAATAGTGGAAATTACTAAATTTTAATTAAAAACAACTTTTTCAATCGAAATAATTAATAGTGATAAATTATTAATTTTAGTGGTTTTAAAGTATATTTAGAATATTTGTTTAAAATTTAATACAATGATGTTCATTGGATGTAATTTCACATTTAAACCAGACATAAACAAGTGTCGATCTTTTGATAGTTATTATCTCTTAAGAACACGCTATTTGTTTTGGCGAAGAGAATTAATTTTTAAATTAATTAATGCAACTGATATGTTTTGAATTTGGTAAAATAGAAATCATTTTTTAATTCCTAATATCAAATATAGCTTAGGCCTAACTTTTGGCATTTTTCTGAAAACTTTCAATTTTTGATGAATAGTGAAACCACTAAGTGGTAGTTAAAAAAACTGAATTTTTCAGAAAACATAATTTTACCACTTATGTGAGTGGAATTTCAAAAATCTGAGAGACACGGTTGATGTCAGTAAGTAAAATGTGGTTCAATGAGATGAAAATAATTTTTTGGTGAATAATAACTTCTTATTTTTTTTACCACAGTTAAAAGTAAATAGGGTAATTAAGGGTAGAAATGATATTATTATTATCCTAACACATGTCCTATTTCTATTTGACAAGTTTAATTCGACCAAAAACAAACTTAGGAATAAAATATGACCATTTAGGCCCACTTGGATTAGATTAGGACATTAATTATTAATTTATTTAAAGAATGGTTAAAAGAGTTAAAATCAAATTTTATTTACTAAAAAAATTTTAATATAGGTTTATACATAAGATAAATTAGATTTTAAATATTCATTAGAAAGCTAAAAAGATTTCCTACATAATGGTATTTTATTTGTAATTTTTAGACATCAAATAAGTTAATTTATTTATGACACAAAGATGATACAGTAATTATCTTATTAATGAAATATTGACATAATTGATGTTATAAATACCAAAATAAATGTAATTTAAGACTTTTTATGAATTCCACTAATTTTCTAGGTTAATATGACATGTTAGTTTGAACTTATCATTCTGTTATAATTTTCACAAAAATCAATTACTAAATAGTGTCAAAATTGACATAAAATAGTTTTTTAAACAAATATTATATTATTAATTGTTATTTTATTCCTAAAAATCTAAGGTTTGGCCAAATGACTTAGATAAGGTTATATATATTAATAATAAACAACTTGGGGTTCTTTTGGCTTCTTATAGTAAGTTTATTAACCTTATAGTGTAAGAACACAAGAAGACGCGATAAAAGTAAAATTATTTAACTTAATGTTAAATCTAAATGATATGGTTAAAATAGGAACTTAAACTTGTATAAATTCTATTGGATGAGAGTATTTCGACCCATCCCCACCTTAGCCTTGAAATAAATAAATTTGGAGCTATTTAAAACCGAACATGACTTTATAATAAAATAATAGTTTTAGTTATTCCAAAGGTGCCCCTCTCCTCCCTTATAAAAGGGCACCTCCTCCCTCTCTCCCTCACACAGCTTTGAGCCTTCAAGCTCGGCCAACCCCTACCAAATTCTTCTCTCCACTTCCCTAGAAACATCCTGGAGGTTCTGGTCTTCCTCAAAGACCAATTTTAGTTCCCTAAGAGGAGGTCTCAAAGAGGCGCTTCAAAGAAGAGGTAATTTCCATTACCAATTGTTTCAACTTTATTTATTCCTCCACTTCTTATTCTTAGGTTGTTTCATTATGAATTAATAACATCAGTATCAGTCATATACTGATATGTTATTATAAGTATGAGAAAACCCTATTTCACCATCTATCCATCCTACGGAAAACGAAATCACCGCGCGTGCGTACATACGGAATACCGTCTCCACGCCGTGGTGTAATCTATTTTCCACCACCTCCTTACATGGATGGGTATAATGGTGTAATGAATAACTATACATAGTTATTAGAACATCATATTGATTCTGATATATTGTATCATCCCCTTCAATTCAATTCAATAATTATGGAAACGATATCATCGCTCGTGCGTACGTACGGACTACCGTCTCCATGACGCGATGAGATTCATTCTCCACATTAACCATTCATGAATAATTATAAAGTATATATAATGAATAATAATGAAATATATGAAATTTTAAATCTACTGGATTTATGTATATATATATATATGTATGTCATCTACTTACTTCCATTCAAGACAATAAGGAAAGGAAAACAACGTTCATGCGTATGTACGGACTACCGTCTCCATGAACGGTGTGTTTCATTTCATTTATCTATATTATATATATATATATACTGAATATATATGATATATAAATCATGTTTTATATTCTGGAAGTAAGTAAATAATTATATAAGTAATAATAATGTCAAGAACAACAAGTCCAAACACCTACGATAAATGAAACAATTTTACCCAAAATGCTCTTTAACATAGAATTTACAAAAGAAAGGGTAATATAAAGTCATAAGTGAACCATATATGATATCATACCAATGAGTATGATTCTGGAATAAGTCAATGACATTATTTAAATCATTATACAGGAGGTTCAGACACTTACGAAGCATATCAGACCTAGGGAAGGGAAATATCACAATCTCATTCTTATCCGAGATTGCTTATACTTCGATATTTACTGGGGTGTATTTTATCATCCACATCCATGTTCCCTCAATATGTAATATTATTTCCATCCACCTAAAATTTTTTAAAACCTATTTTACCCTTTGGTGAGTTTTTAGTAAAATATATGAAAGGAATCTTTTTTCGTTTTTCGTACGAGGTACTTTTTGACTTTTCCGACAAAAGTACGAAGAATGTTTTTTTAACTTATATGGAACGAACAGATTTTTACGGTTTTATAAAGCCTTATTTTCATGAAGATTCCTCCAAAAGATTTCATGACTATTTTCAATAAAATATCTTTCTTTTAAAATTCCATGACGTTTTGTGAAAAGAAATTGATTTTGAAGAATAAAGGATATTTTCCTCAAGAATTCATTTCAAGTGTTTTATCAAAATTATTTTCCATCTAAGATAACATAGGGTTCTGTTTCTATCCCTATTATTACATTTATTTGGTTATGTTGGGATGGAATTATTTTTATGAATTCCATTATCTTATATGAATTGTTTTATGATGTCATGATGTTTAAGATTCCCATTTGTATTACATGGGTTATGCAATGATGTATGATTTATGATTTTGTGGCACACATAAGAATGGAATCATTATGAGATGGGTGGGACCTATATCTCTCTCCAATGCATTGGGTAAAGATTTTATATCTCATGAGATAGACATGGCTGGAATGGTAGGTTATACCGGTTCAGTGAAACAGGACTGAAACGAGGGTGACTCAGTTCAGAAAGGGACTTTGTCCACTAAGATAGTCTTGGAAATGAGTCTTGACTAACAAGAAATGATTCTCTATGATTATGTGGGTATTCCACAAAGTTTCATGATTTAAGTTATGATTATTGTGATTACATTTCACTGCCATGATTTATCCCATGTTATGAAATTATGCTCTCTTTTGCAAGTTAAGATTTCCAAAATGTTTTGTTCTTATGAATATGATGTGATTGATATTTCTTTTGTTTACCCTTACTGAGCATTTGATCTTACCCTTTTATGTTTTCTTTTCCCCAGGATATAATGATAGGTTTTAGGTATATAAAAAAAGAAGATCTTTATGGGAGATGTTGAAGATCTTTCCCCACGATTAGAAGAATATATTCCGAGTTTCCAAAGACACTAAACTATTACGATCCTTGTGTGTGTGTGTGTTTTTGTTATGTAATAATTATTCCGCAAAAGTAATGTAATGTCCATGTACGTCACGTTTCGGGTCTCTACAGTTGGTATCCGAGGAACGGTTTAGTCATCCTTTGGAAACTAGGATGCGAAAACGTTAGTGAGATCTCTAGAGATATTTCTATGGTATGTCTAGGGATTCCCCTAAGGATAAGTATACATATAGGATATAGTCCTAGAACTATGGTAACAATCTTAGAATTTATCCTAAGATGTTATATATTGAAGTTACTCCCCCTTTATTATGATTTTTTCCACTAACACTATTCTTTTTGGGTTTTTGAAAATGGCTGGAAACAAGATGATTCATGATAATGTAGGATATTATGGACAATGGAATGATATTCTTCATGAGAAACCAAATGAAATGGGATTTGGAAGTCCAACCATCATTATTATGCCGAATCAGCAATCTCATAATATGATCAATAAACTCAAATTTGGTAAGTTTCCTGACTCGGCTAATAAGAGAATGATGGAGTTTCATGATGATCATAGAGGAAAGAAAGTTCAATTTCCCCTATGTAAATCATGTGGGAAGAGGCATCAAAGAGAATGTTTCAAAGGAACTGGAAGATGCTTTGGGTGTGGAAAAGAAGGACACAAAGCCAGTAAGTGTAAAGGAAAAGGTTCAGTTAACACCAGGGATGAGGATAATGGTATTGCTACGTCATCAGCAATGGTTAAATGTTTTAAATGTGGAATGTACGGGCATTGTGCAAACCAATGCCCTAAGGGAAAGTCTCATGAAGAGAATCAGTATGGTCGTATGGGTAGTATTTATGTGGATGATGATGAAGAGACTACAAATGATATGTGAGATGAAAGAATTGTTGAAGCTCGGTCAATGGTTTAAGAATGTAGTGGAATGATTACATGTTTATCATGTGTAATGTTGTATAAGTAATCTCATGCTACTATGGAATAAAGAGACATCTATGGATTGTTACACTGTTGTCTTTCCTTGAGTTTTGAAAGTGTATGATTAATGTTACCAGTATCCATGAAAGGTTATTCAGATATTTTTGGAATGTAGATGATATGCGCATAATGAAGGGATAAGGAGAAAATTAAATGTTTGGTAGTATTCATGAGCTCATGACTGATATACAGGGAAGGTTATATCATGGTTTGAGTATATTGAATTTTTGGATTTTGGTATGTGGAAAGAGTTAACTTTTGTCAGCATTCATGTTTTCACTAAGGTTCAATGGGTATTAATTCTTCAAGAGAATACATGATTAAGGTATTCACATGTTTGTAATTTGACCAACAAGATATATCTTATGATATATGGGGGATAAATGATGGCATTCACGTGATTGTTCTGTGACATTTCAAGTAATCATTTTCTTTATACTATGAGCTTGGACCGAAGTATTTTAGATAATCCTAAAGATTGGAATGGATTATGTTGGACATAAGTTAGTATTGTTTAAGGATAGAAGTTTTTTCGATATTATTGATTGGATGTTATAGTAATACAGTTTTAGAAAAAGGAAAACCTGCAGGACAGGTGACAGCCCATCGCTTCGGACAAGGCTGTGGGAATCAAACCCACAACCGAAGTGCGACTAGCCTTTATCGCCTACCACTGGGCTACAGGAAGTCCCTGTTTAGTAGAAACTAGTTTTATTATATTAAGCAGTATGATATATGAAGTATAAGTCCATTTTAGGATCATATATGATTAATCTCACTATAGATAGACTTATGTATATTTAATAACTTTTGTTAACCTTTTGTTTGAGACAGATGGAATGACCCGTCATTCTATCACATGATCTGCTAACACTTCACGAATAACAAATTCAACTTCATTTATTTAAGAGATGAAGTGGAAATTATTAAAGGAACGAAAAACAGTGATATTGTACCAAAATAAAGTAAGTATTTATACTAATTCAAATTCTTCAACTTTAGGGAAATGATCTTGAAAACCAAAAATGTTGTCCTAGTGCCCGTATATCCGATGAATCAGATGGTACCCTAGATCGTCACAAATTTATGGGTTTTTGATTGATAGATTTTCCATAGCCATGTTCTCTACCACTCTTCATCAGAACATGATGGTTAGATTTCTCTTCCATATCCATATTTTCACCTATGTGGAAACCCAATGATTAGTTTATTTGGGTAACTATTACGTTTCATACTTTTTTTTTAAAGATTGGTTTTGGTATTCCTTTTTACGATGTGGGTTTCTATTAAAGAAACTTTCGAGTAGTAAACCATTTATAACTCCGACGAATTTCGAGGGCGAAATTCATTTTAAGCGGGGTAGAATATAACACCTCGAGATTTTATGAAAAATATTCTTTTTAATTTCATTAATGTCTTGTGTTATACGCTACACCAAAAGGAGCTTTCACAACACACATCTCTGACCTGGCTCGAATTACACGTAATCGCGACCTTCCATGATAGCGTGTGTTGTACGCAACACCATGTTTTTCTAAACAACGATATGCTATTAAAATATTATTAAAACTAGCTGTTATGAATAATAATAACCACTTTTTTAAATTTTGTAAATTTTATTTTTCAAAATGGACTTCATTTTTGGATTCGGAATATCGAAATTAGCTTAGGGTGAAATTTTGGTAATTTTCGGATAACTTTCATATTTTGATGAATAGTGGAAATTTCTAAATTTTAATTAAAAACAACTTTTTCAATCGAAATAATTAATAGTTATAAATTATTAATTTTAGTTGTTTTAAATTATATTTAGAATATATGTTTACAATTTAATACAATGATGGTCATTGGATGTAATTTCACATTTAAACCAGACATAAACAAGTGTCAATCTTTTGATAGTTATTATCTCTTAAGAACCCCTTTTTGTTTTGACGACGAGAATTAATTTTTAAATTAATTAATGAAACTGATATGTTTTGAATTTGGTAAAATAGAAATCATTTTTGAATTCATAATATCAAATATATCTTAGGCCTAATTTTTGGCATTTTTCTGAAAACTTTCAATTTTTGATGAATAGTGAAACCACTAAGTGGTAGTTAAAAAACTGAATTTTTCATAAAACATAATTTTACCGCTTCTGTGAGTGGAATTTAAAAAATCCAAGAGACATGGTTGATGTCAGTAAGTAAAATGTGGTTCAATGAGATGAAAATAATTTTTTAGTGAATAGTAACTTTTTACTTTTTGTACCACGGTTAAATGTAAATAGGGTAATTAAGGGTAGAAATGATATTATTATTACCCTAACACATGTCCTAATTCCCTTGTACAAGTGTAATTCGACCAAAAACAAACTTAGGAATAAAATATGACCATTTAGGTCCATTTGGATTAGATTAGGACATTTATTATCAATTTATTTAAAGAAGGGTTAAAAGAGTTAAAATCAAAGTTTATTTACTAAAACATTTTTAATATAGGTTTATACATAATATATATTTGATTTTAAATATTCATTAGAAAGATAAAAAGATTTCCTACATAATGGTATTTTATTTGTAATTTTTAGACATCAAATAGTTTAATTTATTTATGACACAAAGATGATGCAGTAATTATCTTATTAATGAAATATTGACATAATTGATGTTATAAATACGAAAATAAATGTAATTGAAGACTTTTTATGAATTCCAATAATTTTCTAGGTTAATATGACATGTTAGTTTGAACTTATCATTCTGTTATAATTTTCACAAAAATCAATTACTAAATAGTGTCAAAAGTGACATAAAATTGTTTTTAAAATAAATATTATATTATTAATTGTTATTTTATTCCTAAAAATCTATGGCTCGGCCAAATGACTTAGATAAGGTTATATATATTAATAATAAACAACTTGGGGTTCTTATGGCTTCTTATAGTAAGTTTATTAACTTTATAGTGTAAGAACACAAGAAGACACGGTAAAAGTAAAATTATTTAACTTAATGTTCAATCTAAATGATAAGGTTAAAATAGGAACATAAACTTGTCTAAATTCTATTAGATGAGAGGATTTAGACCCATCACCACCTTATCCTCGAAATAAATTAATTTTGAGTTATTTAAAAACGAACTTGACTTTATAATAAAATAATATTTTTAGTTATTCCAAAGGTGCCCCTCTCCTCCCTTATAAAAGGGCACCTCCTCCCTCTCTTCCTCACACAACATTGAGCCTTCAAGCTCCGCCAACCCCTGCCAAATTATCCTCTCCACTTCTCTAGCAACATCCTAGAGGTTCTGGTGTTCCTCAAAGACCAATTTTAGTTCCCTAAGAGGAGGTCTCAAAGAGGCGCTTCAAAGAAGAGGTAATTTCCGTTACCAATTCTTTCAACTTTATTTCTTCTTCCACTTATTCTTCTTAGGTTGTTTCATAATGAAGTAATAACATCAGTATCACTCATATACTGATATGTTATTATAAGTATGAAACAACCCTATTTCACCATCTATCCATCCTATGGAAAACGAAATCACCGCGCGTGCGTACGTACAGAATACCGTCTCCACGCCGTTGTGTAATCTATTTTCCACCACCACCTTACATGGATGGGTATAATGGAGTAAAGAATAACTATACATAGTTATTAGAACATCATATTGATTCTGATATATTTTATCATCAACTTCAATTCAATTCAATAATTATGGAAACGATATCATCGCTCGTGCGTACGTACGGACTACCGTCTCCACGACGTGATGAGATTCATTCTCCACATTAACCATTAATGAATAATTATAAAGTATATATAATGAATAATAATGAAATATATGACATGTTAAATCTACTGGATTTATTTATATATATATATATGTATGTCATCTACTTACTTCCATTCAAGACAATAAGGAAAGGAAAACATCGTTCATGCGTACGTACGGACTACCGTCTCCATGAACGGTGTGTTTCATTTCATTTATCTATCTATTATATATATATATATACTGAATATATATGATATATAAATCATGTTTTATATTCTGGAAGTAGGTAAATCATGATATAAGTAATAATAATGTCAAGAACAACAAGTCCAAACACCTACGATAAATGAAACAATTTTACCCAAAATGCTCTTTAACATAGAATTTACAAAAGAAAGGGTAATATAAAGTCATAAGTGAACAATATATGATATCATAACAATGAGTATGATTCTGGAATAAGCCAATGACATTATTTAAATCATTATACAGGAGGTTCGGACACTTACGAAGCATATCGGAACTAAGGTAAGGGAAATATCACAATCTCATTCTTATCCGAGATTTCTTATACTTCGGTATTTACTGGGGTGTATTTTATCATCCACATCCATGTTCCCACAATATGTAATATTATTTCCATCCACCTAAAATTTTTTAAAACCTATTTTACCCTTCGGTGAGTTTTTAGTAAAAGATATGAAAGGAATCTTTTTTCGTTTTTCGTACGAGGTACTTTTTGACTTTTCCGACAAAAGTACGAAGAATGTTTTTTTAACTTATAAGGCACGAACGGATTTTTACGGTTTTATAAAGCCTTATTTTCATGAAACTTCCTCCAAAATATTTCATGACTATTTTCAATAAAATATCTTTCTTTTAAAATTGCATGACATTTGTGAAAAGAAATTGATTTTGAAGAATAAAGGATATTTTCCTCAAGAATTCATTTCAAGTGTTTTATCAAAATTATTTTCCATCTAAGATAACATAGGGTTCTTTTTCTATGCCTATTATTACATTGATTTGGTTATGTTGGGATGGAATTATTTTTATGAATTGCTTTATCTTATATGAATTGTTTTATGATGTCATGATGTTTAAGATTCCCATTTGTATTACATGGGTTATGCAATGATGAATGATTTATGATTTTGTGGAACACATAAGAATGGTGTCATTATGAGATGGGTGGGACCTATATCTCCCTCCAATTCATTGGGTAAAGATTTTATATCTCATGAGATTGACATGGCTGGAATGGTAGATTATACCAGTTCAGTGAAACAGCACTGAAACGAGGGTGACTCGGTTAAGAAAGGGACTTTGTCCACTAAGATAGTCTTGGCAATGAGTCTTGACTAACAAGAAATGATTCTCTATGATTATGTGTGTATGCCACAAAGTTTCATGTTTTATGTTATGATTATTGTGATTACATTTCACTGCCATGATTTATCCCATGTTATGAAATTATGCTCTCTTTTGCAGGTTAAGATTTCCATAATGTTATGTTCTTATGAATATGATGTGATTGATATTTCTTTTGTTTACCCTTACTGATCATTTGAGATCACCCTTTTATGTTTTCTTTTCCCCAGGATATAAATAAAGGTTTTAGGTATAAAAAAACAGAAGATCTTTATGGGAGATGTTGATGATCTTTCACCACGATTAGAGGATTATATTCCGAGTTTCCAAAGACACTAAACTATTATGATCCTTGTGTGTGTGTGTGTTTTTTTTATGTACTAAGTATTCCGCAAAAGTAATGTAATGTCCATGTACGTCAAGCTTCGGGTCTCTACATAAATCCTATGTATCAATTTTGAACCATTAGTCTCATGAAGATGTCTTAAACCTGTCATGTCCAAAAGCCCATTCAAGAGAAGATTCATTATCTCAACACATGTGATATATTATTCTTCCTTGTTATTATATTTATTCATCTTCTAAAAATTATAAACTAATTTTTTTTATATTTAATTTTTTTAAAATCATTATACTTATCTTAAAGTGATATTATCAATATGAAATAGAATGTTCTTATTTATTTAGTCTTTATCATAGTCTCTTCTTATGGTTTGTTTACCATTTACATAAAATACACCATAATGATTATGTCCTTAATGATTTATTAATGTTTAATAATATATATATTATATTATTTTAATGAATTTAAGATATTTAAATGATTCTATACTTTTAATATACATATTTTATTCAGAAATAAATAATTTTTTTATTGAATTTAAATTTCTATTAAACAATATTTTTATTATTTCAATTAATGATTCCATCATAAGTTATATTAAATTATAATTATAATAAAGATATATATAAAAACATACTCTAAAACTTCATGTTAATTTAATTAATGGGGATATAATGACCAAAATACCAGGACATAAACTATTGAATAAGATCATGAATGGAAAAATAAATAGTTAGGATCTAACCATTGAATAAAAAAGGTATTATTACTATGTGGGTAATAAAAAATTATACATGAATGGAATGTAGAAATATAAATATAGAAAATGATCTAATAATGGATTATTATAAATGTAAATTCTTTATAATAGAGTCCAGATTGGATATAACAAAGAAAACGTCTGATATAATGGATTTTTATCTCAAGTATAATTTTTTTAATGATTTACATTATAGAATTTTTATAATAGATACATATAGTAATTATAAAATTATATCAATTTCAAAAAATTAATATAACATCTACTTCCTTAACCTATAAACATTACGAATATGATATTGTTGCTCATGTGTTCCTATTACATATCGTCTCCACTATGAAATGTGATTCATTTTCCTTTTCCACCATTAATGAATGATAATAAAATGTATATAATGAAAAAATATGGTATATATGAACCTAATATCATTCTAGATAATACATAAATATGTCTTTTTCACATTAACTGGGACATACATGAAAAAACATTCATAGGAAAAATGATGTTTCTAATAACTGAAACAAGGGTAATAAAAATATATCATTAAAAAACAGGTGATAAGACAATATAATAGGGTCATTATTGATATGATAAATAAGAATATAGTTCTGGTGTAAATTATTACAATTATTTAAATCATTATAAATTATGTCAAAATACATTCAACAATAAGAAATCACAAGGTAAGGTTTTATCATCTCACTTTTACATTTGTGATATACATGCCATAGTCACCATTTTTTTATAGTGTAATAACTATTTTATGTATCATAAAACTAATATTTTTATGTTCATGGTATTCAATGTCTCATTTAATGATTATTAATTTTATGAGACATATGATTCAATTAACTATAAATTGGTATGATATTTCTTAACTAAATTTCTATTCATTGGGATAAAAACTCTACTTTATTGATTAGATCATGATAATATAATGAGTGAAATGAATTTTGATGATGTTTAATTTAATTTGATCTTTTTAATGTGTATATCAATGAATAAAAATTATCAATTTATTTTATTAATGGAGGAAACAATATTAAATATGTATCAATTAGTCAATATAAATATTTGATGATAATGAGCATTGTTTGTTAATTAAATCGATTATTCAATACTGAGAAATGATTTAATCTAGAGGAAATGGTTGTGAACCTATTATAGGTATCCCCTAAATGCATATATAAGTTTTATGAGAATATATCAGCTGGGGTTGGGCCAGACCTTACCCATTTATAAGATTCATGGCATAAAGCCTTTATGCTGTTATATTCATTCCACAATGACTTGATGACGTTAGATTATTTATGTGATTCCTTATTAATATATTTCATATTTTAGAAACTATTAATTCAATCATTATGATATTATTTATTGATTTATATGTGATTAATTGATTAATAGAATATCAATGGTTGTGTTTCCTATCTCATGCGAATATTTATATAGAATTATTTTATCATCTTTTATTCTAGCTTTATTAGGATAATGATATTGATTAAATGGAATCTCTTTCAGTTATTTCAATTTCTGTAATAGTTTTTTCTTATTTATGATAATTTCTACTTTAAACATACTCTTAGTGATCATATGAAATCACACCATTATTATGTTTTAATTTTCCTAGGTTTCTAAGAAGTTTATTATGATTGATATACATGGTCATGTTAACGTGAACAATGGAGTGCTCAAATAAAATATTATTTTTTTATGTCAAAAATATAATTTGAATTTATAATATTAATATAGTTTAAAGAAACCACCAAAATATTTAGTCATTTGGGATGTGATTTGTTGTATCTTATGATAATTTATTAAATTAAGGCACAAGATCCAAGCTACTGGAGTATTGGTCATTATAGTTTGTATTAGAGAATTTTTTCAACAAACCATGGGAATAATATTTAGGAAATAATTCATTAGTAAACATAACCCTATAAATGACTTCAAGGATAAGTTAAATTATAGGATGTTGTCTTATAGATATGGTAAATCCTCAGTTAAGAATATGATCTCATATATTGATAAAATATTTCATGATTTAAAAATTATATAAATTATTTTATATGACTATATTACTATGATTATTGTTTCTCAAACTTTTCATTGTGTTTTATTCAAATGTGACAATTAAAATGCGTTCATTTAACATTAAATGCGATAGAAAATGTGTTAATTAGATACTAAATAGGGTAATGACTGTACTAAACGATATTGTTATTATTCCTAATCTATTATTACATTATATTTATAATAACTAGAACCTTAACTAAATCTTGAACTCACCAAACTAGAGAGGTATATATTTCAATATGAGATGGAGTGGATGATATTATGAAAGAAATATGATTCATATTCCTATATTTTGATAATGTGAGAGGAAACACCTAATGGAAAGTATTAGAGAATTTTTAATATGTTTGTGGTGTCTAAAATAAGTATATAATGGAATTAGTAATTAATAATAAATGAAAATTTTGGAATAATGGTCTCCCAAAGGCGTTGTCAAGGATTGAACATTTTAAATATAGAAAACTTGGTCATTAAGGAACCCTATGCTCTAGGGGGGAAACCAATTAAGAGAATTAGTACAGTTATACTTCTGATGATGAAAATACTACAAATGAAAAATGAAATTAATGAGGAAGTAAGTAATATGATGATTAAGCATAGTTAATAGATTAAGAATAAAGTATAATTATTTAATTTATTATGTATTTGGATTCATGAAATATTGTATCAATAATGTTTTTGTTTTAGGTATCATGAGATATTTAAATATTGTAGTAAATTAATTCTTCATTATGGATTTTTAAGCATGTGATGAATAATACCTATAATGAGTCAATATTATGGTACATAGACATTACCTCACCTCGAATAAATACTTAACACATTATAAAATAGATTCACAAAGAATGTATTAGTCTAGTCATGTTAGAAACATAGATACCTGAACGTCTGTATATAAGGGATATACATTATATCCAACTAGGTTCTTCATTACTAGAACACTTATTTTCCACATCAAACCTCATAAATAACATTATATAAAGGGTAAAGGAAATATAATAAGGGGTCATACAAGTACACAGTAAGGGTAAATAAGGGAAACATGTAATCATAATCATGATAATAAGGATGTTATAATATGATCATGTAAATAGAAGATCATACCCGACATATCAAAGATCATAAACATGAATCATGACCAAAATATTGGATGTTCATTAGAAATAATCTTAAGGAAATAAAGAACAAAATCCATGAATGAATTATATAAGACTAAGATGTGGAATTATAGAGAACACATACGCATATAATATTATTTCTATAGTAGCCAAGTCATCTTCCCCAAGACCATGTTAGTAGTACGGGTTCACTCCCCATACAATATTGGTTTTCATGGTTCACTACAATGGACATGTTTGTAGCATGAGATCACTCTTAATACCATCTTGTAAGTCATGGTTCACTCCCGTGGAGATATTATTATTAATGGTTCACTCCAAAGACCATATTAGTCTATCTTATGATGTATAAATCATTAAATAATGCATGAGACGGAGATATAGGTCTAACCCATTTCATAATGAAATCATACATACATGTTATAATAAATATTAAACAATCATATCATAACTAATGAAATGAAATGAGTATCATAAAAAAGTAATTATATAATAACCTATGGAAAAGGATATAAGTTTCATAATCATTTAATCAAAAGAATTATTTTTAAAAGAAAATAGATTACATAAACATACAACCTGTTTAAGAGAAACCAATTTTATAAATACCGTGAAATCAAGAAAAAACCATTGAGATATATAAAATTAATGGAACCATTTGAACAATTCCATTAAATTAATGAGTAATATCAATAGATGTCATCTTATATGGTAAATAATTCTATAATATATTTTTAAAATCTTTTTTGGGAAACTATCCTTCTTCGTTGAAAAATTCTTTTTTAAACCTAAAACATTTTTTCAAATTTTTTATTCTAATATAACCTTAAATAATTTATAGGAGGATATAAAAAATTATGAAAATATGTTTTATTGATATTGATAATGAATCTTGAAAACTATTTCAACCCCATTTTCCATAAAAACATACAAAACAATCTTAAAAACCTTTTAAACAAAAAATTCCATTAATAAAAATCATAGAATGGATATGAAATTACCCATAAATTTAATAATAATAATTATAATAGAATACATTCATTAGAATTATATTCACCAGACAATAGAAAAGAGTGTTGAACATGGAATTTATCTCACATATATAAGAAGTGAGATGACATTCCCATACCAAGTGTCTTGAATCTAATCATACACATAAAAAGATCCTGTAAATTAAATATATGTTTATCATAGATCTATCAAGGAACCATATTATTATATATAATATTTTATAGGGTTTTACTATGACACTATATTACCCACTTGTTACCAATTATATGTTATGGTTTCACTCCAGGAAATATCGGTTTTGTTTGCCGCATGTGTCCTAATTTGTTATATCCTTGGTCCATATAATTATATCATGATTTAAAGAATGTAAATAATTAAATAAATATAAATAAAATTTTATATAGGTTTTTAATAATAATCTATAGATTATAGATTTATTAAATGGAAGACATCATTCATGGATATGGTAGGCCGTATGTACACAAGAATGTTGTTTCTGTTATATTATCATATTGAAAGAAAGAATTCAAATGATATATATGTATGTATTATATACATATATATCATTATTAAAGTCGAATTATTACATTATATATAATTTATATCTTTATTAAACTCATTCATAATACCTTCCATGTAGGGTATGAACATGTCACATCGCTTTGAGGTGGTGGTTGTCCGCACTTCCTCAAACGAATTAGTCCAATTAAAAGAAATGGAATGTATAAATATATGTGTTGTAAAATAATTAATGAATCATAAATACATTATAAATGTCATATATATTATATAAATAAAAAAAAATTCTATCACAATTACAACCATGAAAGGTGGAAATGGAAGAATGAACAATCATCGTTTCATGAGGTGGTATTTCACCGTACACGAAAACAGTGTGTTCACTAACCATTAGAAGGAAGTGTTTGTAATTATATGTAAAACCCATAGAATAATAACATAGTAATATATTTATAATACTGGTGTTGATATATAATCAGGGAATAATATTATTTGAGGGAGTGTAGATTGAATATAAAAGAAATGAGCTTGAGGGAGGTTTTTGACTCTTAATTGGAAAACTCCTTTTAGTTTGCCCCATACGAATTCTGTGGAAGGATTTATTCCAAAAAGTATGATAAATGGAGTAGGGGATATATTTTTAGGAGATAATTTGGAGTATCTATACTGAACATAAGTTTCCTGAGATGTGTAAGGAAGTGGGAGGAGAGGAGGACTTTTATAGTGGAGGAGGATTGGCACTCTTGTTATATATTAGAAAAGGGAAATCCCAGAAATGAATTTTTTTATAGAATGTGGATCCAATAATGGTAAAAAGGTTAAAGAAGAGAATTAAGGGTCCAAATATTACCAAAAATGGATTTTGGACATGTTTTTAGGTTATATTATGCATTTAGTTAAGGTTTTAGTCTCTTATTATGTTTAATTTAATCTTAATCATTGTAATTAATTTAAGTTTAATTCACTAATAATCTTTGTCAAAAACTAAGTTGATATTATTAGACATTAATAATTATTATGATTAAAAATATTGAATCCATTTTTAAAAATTCAAATAATAAAATTGTAATAATTTAATAAAAATTTAATCCCATAGATGGGATGACGAAGCATGTTTTGAAAATAACATTGAAATGTTTGATTGGGGGTTTTCACCAATTTTAAAGTGAAATAGATTATAATGACCTTAATTGGATAAATTGATAAAATAATTATCTAATTTAATTTTATGATAATTGGAAAATATAATTTTACCATAAAATTAAATTTGATGACAAAGCAGTTTGAGTTAAATTTCAGTATTTCCCACTACTCTTTAAAAAATGAAACATCACCGAAAAATAACAAAAAATAACCCTAACAATTTTTTTGTTTTTATTTAAAAATTGATGTTTATTTTCACATATAAATCTATTAATTTTCCAAAAAATATTTTTAAAATAGGTTCTCTAATAAAAGGTGGTAAAAGTAGCCTAATAAAAATATAGGTTTATATGTGTAAAAATTAATTTGTCCTTATATTATTCCTATCAAATAAATTAGATGAATATGGAATATATTTTGTAGAATATATTTATATATTACATTTATATCAATCAATAATGGTTATTAATTTAATTTATTAGGATTAAAAAACTTTGTGAGCATAAAAATGGAATTCTATAAAAATATTCCCTTAATATTCAATTGGTTCATTGAAACTAATGAAATGATCTTATATTTTATAAAACATAATTTTTTAATAATTTAGTTAGTACTATTTATAACACCAAACATAATTTCTAGGTTATGTATTAATATATACTATTTTAATAATATAGCTTTTTTGGTAAAACTCGGTGTTAAATGTAATGTAGGACATGTCGGTGTCAGGTAAATGGAATGTTTAAACTAGTGAATTTGAAAACATAAATGAAAATTAATTCAATAGAAAAAAAGGTCAATAAAAATTTGGGGTGTTAAATTAAAATCCATTAAATTGAATCCCCCATGAAATTCATCATTCATGTACAAACGAATGAGGATTATTCTACTTCATCATATATACAAGTTCACACATTGCTTTCCCAAACTAGATATTTATCCACAAAACTTTTACCATATGAGTTGGTTTTCTCATAGATACTAGTAAATATGATCATGAATTTCAATTGTTTTTTTCTTGTAAGAAAGATCATAATCCAGCACATTGATGTTTGAGTTCATTATATGTGAATATTAAGGTTTTTACACCATCTTTAGAGATATATGGAAGACATCATGGGCTTAAAAGTTATTTGGAAGAACTTATAAGTGATTTTCTACCATCCTGATATGATCAAGAATCTCAATGGGATTGTTATACATAGGGAATTTTTCCCTTTCTTCTCATATCTCGTAACCCTCTTAAAGGGAGATACTTGTTGAAACACCTTTTCACCCATATCAAATTGTGGACCACTCCGACAATTATCATCATAATTGTTTTACCAAATTTGATATGCCTTGATATACTAATGATTGTCTCTAACCTTTTCTTCCATTTCATTAGAAATATTAATTTCCAATAGCTTTTCTTATCCAACATTATACCAACACATTGGATCTCTAAATTTAATATCATATAAGGCTTCATAAAGTTTCATCTAAATGATTTTGTTAAAGATATAGTCGTATGAACAATAATCTAGAGAAAGGCGATGATCCTAAAAAAATTTACAATCTTACAGAAAAGAACTCAACATATACTTAAGGGTTGTAATTTCTCTTTTAGTTTGACCATCCATATGAGGATCAAAATTAGTATTGAAACACATTTATATATCAATTGATTACTGGATTATTTTCCATAATTTTTAGGTAAACCTCATATCACGATCAAATAAAATGGAATGTGGAACATAATGTATCCTTACCACTTCATTAACGTATATTATGGAATGATATTAAAATATAATTATTCTCTGATAGAAATTAATTTTATGACATAGTATGTAGATCGACTACCACCCATATAGAATAAATTCTTTAGAGGTCTTTGTTAGTAGAATGAACGAATCTATAGTTATTTTCTCCAATTCAAATTCTAATATGGGTAATAGATACAAAATTATTATATTCTTTTGTATTTAATCCTTAACTTTCTGGCATACTAGGCACCAAGATACAAAATCTACAATATCATTCTTCGTTCCACCTCTCAAAAAGTATTCGTTCAAATACATAGAAATCTTCTTACATCCACTATTATAGAGAATAAATAACTATGATATTCCTTTAATAAATCCTCATAAAAATATAGTATGTAAGGAACACATTCACAATTATTGACACATATCATTCCATCCTAATTATGGGTAACCTCAATACCATTTCTTACTTTATTTTCAGCACTACATATTCCTTCTACGCCTCCTTAATAATCAATTGGATAGATAGTTGAACATTTATTTTATAAAAATAATAACTTTCACCTTATTTTAGGATTTCAAGATATCCCGTTTGATAATACAGAAATATTGGATCTTTTTTATCCTCGTCAGAGTTAACCTAAACTGGTCCTTTGAATATAATGCATCACCCACCTTGTTCTCTTTCCAAGGGTGGTAATGTATTGATCAGTCCTAATCCATCATATGTTACGACCAAATTCTCAGGTTCATGATCAATGCCTTATTTTTGAATATATATTTCTGAATTTAATGGCCGATAAATATTTAACACTTTTCTACATAATGATAATTATATTACATCTGGAATGAAAAAATTAATTCTGGTAACTCCAAATCATGAGTTGGGTAATATTCCCATGAAACATCATCTTTTTGGAGTAATAGTCTATAACCAAGTTATTTCACATAATAATACATTCCAATACCTTATTTGATGCATAATTATAGATAACAAACCATTATCCACTATAGTATAATTTAGAAACAATTTCATTGACTAAACTTTTCATCAGTTCCTTGAAATTTTCCTCACATTCATCTGTTCAGAAGATCATCACACCTTTTCGAGTTAACTTGGTTATAGGATTAGATAGTTGTGAGAAAGTATAGAAATACCATTAATTATGTCAACCTAAATCAATAATGATATGTATCGTTGTCAATTTGGTTGGCCTATACCATCATTTAGTGGCCTCCTTCATTGATGGATATATTGTTATACCGTCTCATGAGATTATATGACCCAAAAAATAAATCCTTTTACAACAAAAATTCAAAATTTGTAATTTTTTTTCACATATATTATTCATACTTAGGGCCACTAGTACAATTATAAAGTGGTCTTAATTCTCTTCCATTGTATTTTAATAGATAAGAATATCATCTAAAAAGACTACCACAATGTTATTGACCTAATCTCTGAGGATGTTGTTCATTAAATACATGAAGATAGAGGAAGAATTGTTAAGAGAAAAAGGAATTAATATATACTCATTGTGTTCAAACCTTTTAGAGATTATTTTCTTGGTTATAACATCATTATTGACCCTCAATAGATGATATTCGTAATGAAGGTCAACCTTGGAAAAGTATTGAGTTATGCATAATTGATCAAAAAATTCCTAAATATATGGAAGAGGGTATTTTTTGTTTTTGAGTTTTCTCAACTCATAATTATCAATGCCAAGTCCCATTCATCCATAACACTTTTTTCACAAATGAATAGGTGTACGCCATGGTTACACACTTAGCCGAATAAATCCTTTATCGTGTTATTTGGAGTTTCTTCTCCAATTCCATAAATTCAATTGGGGGAATTTTGTAGAGAGTCGTTGAAATTGGTGTTGGACTAGGTAAGAGTTATATTGAGAACTAAAAAATAGATTTTGATATAATTATAATAAACACTTCTATAAAGACATCCATAAATTCCTGAATAATGGGCATATGATGGATTTAAATTTTCACCCAAACCATTTGAGATAAAAACCATTATAAATGGGAATTAATAACCATATATTAGATGTATAATCCAAAAGAAGTTTATAATTATCTTCACATTTACGATCTATCGTAGGAGGGTAGAAACATACCAAATGTAACCTCCCTTCCCCCATAATTTATGTGACTATTAGGCAGAGAAAGAAAATCCCTGCCTAATATGATATAAAATTCATCCAAAGGAATAATTACATGATTTGGAGGATGAAAATTCATACAAACATCAACTATAAGGGAATCATAGACTTTGTATGCAATCATTGTACCATAAGGAAATTTCATTTATAATTACTCATCTATTTATTTTTGGTCGAATATTTACACCTCGATAAAATTATTTAGATATGAAAGAGTGAGAAGATCCAGAATCAGATAAGACATCAATTTTCCAATATTGGATGTTATGTGTACCTTTCATCATGTTTTCATCACAAACCTTGTTAGAAATAATAATTTCATGATATTTTCCATTTTCCCATGGCTTAAGAAGTAGCCGAAGTCGATCATCATCACACATTCAATGATTTTGGAACTACATAGATAAATTCATATTCTCTTTAAACTTTTATCATTAAAGCATGAGAGGTGCAATATATATTAGTTCTCTCCATTTACATAACTAGATTAATTCTTCCAATAAAATAAGAAATAAAATGTTGGATGTCCTTTCTATCCACTCTTAAACCAATTATTAAACCCCTTAAGTAAATTGTTTCAATGTTACTTCTCATAATTTGAGCATAAAGGAATTATTATCATCTTATCTTCATGGGTTTTAGTTTTTCCTATAAACCCCATATTTATTTTTATTTTCAAATCCTTGGGATTGATATGTGACTCCATCCACTTATTCAAACATGATTTCACAGTGCCAAATTTTTTCATTGCATCTAAAATATCTTATGGACCAAACACTTTTGAAAATTTTCCTTAGCCTACATAAAGATCTATGAAAATTAATTTTAGGGTGGGAGGTAATATTTATAGAATACCTCACAAGTCACATGAACTTATCCTTTTTGGTATCAATATATTTATTGCCAATTTTCCATAACACAATAAAATATTTCTACATAATTACCCAACAAATTTGAAGAAAATAATTGTTTCAAAATATGTTATTTAACTCAACCCAATACATAGATTTAATTTCATCCTTCTTCATATAATTTATAATTATATCCCACCACTAATTTGTTACTCTTTCTGACTGATAAACAATAATAATGGACATCTTATGCTCTAAAATGAAAATAACAATCAAGATCCATTCAATAGTACTGATCCATTTTTAAGAAAAAAGTGGATATAAATAGCCTATGAATGATGGTGTACATTTCATCATGAAAAAGTCAACATTTTTTTCTATTTTTTATATTTGGAAGTCCACTATGATTCATTTCTTATGAAATCTTAGTTAGCATAGTTACAATATTTTTTATTATAGCATCCAAATAATTAGTTGTTTTTTTGTAAAATCATTTTATTTTACATCCCAATCACCATTACCATGATTAATTTGGGTTCAAACCATTTAATAAAAACAAAAACATAGATTACAAAATAGTTATCATAATAAGGAAACAAATAATCATGAAATGTCACCTATATTATGTCTATGTTATAACACCTTCCTTATTCTACCACACATCATCTTTATCCCCGGTTATTCAAAGGGAAATTATATTTAAATCATTCTTGATGGTTAATGATGATTTATGAATTCCGAAAGCATATCCACCAAGATTGTCAAACTAGGTGCGCAATAAGTCCCATTGTCATGTACCGGGTTACATCAAGTTAAGCCCGAGACACCTTGTCAGTGTTGTTACACCTAGGAACATATGTTATAAAACCTTGTCCACATGTATTATCCATAAAATGATTTATTTATAGGAAACCACTAAATATATCCTTTACCAAAATTCCATGACATCTTCCCATACTCTTATTATACAAAGATGTAACCTTAAGCATGTCCTTAGGGTTCTCCCTAAGGTTTTCTCATCCTAGTTTCCAAAGGTTAACTAAAAAATATATATGATAAAAAATATAATGACCCAATCATATGGTACATAGAAATTAGAAAAAAAAATTGTAATACTTAAAACATTAAAAAAATAGATTTCTCTAGACTGTATTAGTCTCGTGCCTTTGGTAATATAGTAACAAAAATAGTGGAGCATAAGTGACTTGTATTACCTCCCATTAGGATCTTCTTGAGTAGAACCCACATTATTCAAATAAAACATAATAAATATCATCATATCATGGGGGAATGAAAACAAAAAAGTGGGTGAATTAAAATAATCAATAAGGGCAAGTAAGGGAGACCTATAAGCATAAACATGTGCATAAGTGTATGAGAACATAATAATAAAATAGGAAATCATACCCTACATATCAAAGATCATTAATAGAATTAATGACATAAATATTAGTTTTTCAAAAGAAATGAATCATTAAAATATAAATAACACAAACCATGATAGCATATCATAAGTATAATACATGGAATTGTGGAAACACATAAGCATATAATATCATTTCCATAATAGCCAAGGCATCACTGCCAATATCATCTTAGTATTGTGGGTTCACTCCCCATACCATATTGTTAGTAATGGTTCACTCCCACGGCCTTCTTAGTAGCTTTAGTTCACTTGTCATACCATCATGGAAGTCACAGTCCACTCTCATGGATGTTTTAATAGTCAAGGTTCACTCCCAAGACTATCGTTGTCCATCTCATTAGATATAAATTGTTACCAAATTCATTGAAGGGAGATGTAGGTCCCACCCATATTATAATGAAATCATATAGACATGTTCCAAAAAATCATAAATAATCATATCATAACCCATGAAATGTAATGGGTATCATTATCATGCAATCATATCATATCTTGTTGAAAAGTTTCATGTTTTATTATCATTTCATCAAACCCATATTCAATAAAAGAAAAATTGATTTCATAAACATATAAACTGTAAAGGGGAAATGGGTTTTACAATGGCCACTAAATCAATCATAATCTATTCAGTGAATTAATGTGATTAAATCCATTAGATCATTTCCATGAAAGGAATGATTGAAATTAATAGATGTTATCTTAGACCAAAAATAGTCATTAATGATATTTCCATAAAATTTCGTGAGGAATATATCTTTCTTAATTGAATTGTTTTAAAACCTAAAACATTTTGAAAATTACATTGATTAAAAATAAATGTGAAAACGTATAAGGGAATATGGAAATCGTTTTGAAATTATTTTTTCTTAATATTTATAATTAATCTTGAAATCTATTTTAAAACTATTTTCCATGAAAAAGTACAGAAGACTCTTTAAAACCATTTGAAACATAATCCTAATTAAATAAAGTAAATATAATGGATTTGTGAATACCTATAAATATAATATTAAAAATTATAGAATAGAATAATGAGATTTATATCCAACACACAAAAGAAAATAGTGGTGAATGTTGAATGTATCTTATAGATAGAAAAAGTGAGATGGAATTCCCTTACCTTGTTTCTTGAATTTCTTCTTACTCATAAAAACATTATATTTAATAAATATATGTTGAGTATAAATATATCAAGGAACCATATTATTATATCTAATATCATAAATTGTTTTATTATTAAATTATATTACTTGCTTGTTACCAATTCTATGTTATGGTTTAACTCTTGATTATACCTTCTTTGTTCATTGCATGTGCCTTAATTTTTTATTAATTTTGTCTATATCCATATATCATGATTTAAAGAATTAAATGATGATATAAATTTCATAAATATTTATAATATTTGTATTATAAAAACGTATAGAATATAGAATAATGAAATGAAATACAACATTCATTAAGAGGGTAGGTCGTACATATGCATGAACATTTTTCTATTTAATTGTTATACTGAAAGAAAGAAAGTAAATGAAATATATTTATATATATATTTATCATTATTCAAGTATAATAATTATATTATATATGACATGTAATTTCCTTGAACTCTTTATTAATAGATTAGATGTAATGTGTGAACAAATCACATCGCTTTGAGGGGGTGATACTCAATACATCATCAAATAAAATTATCATATTTAAAAAAATTGAAAGAAAACAAATATTTGTTATAAAATAATTAGAGAATATTAAATACATATGTATACAAAGATTCAATCACAATTCCCAACATGTGAGGTGGTAATGGTTGAATGAACAATCAACGTTTCGTGAGGAGATAGTTGTCCATACATGTAAATAATATGTTCGTATCCCATTAGGCGAGAGTGCGTGTAAGTGTAGGTTAACCCATTATCATAATAAAATATCTTAATATTTATTATAAAAATTTTATAATTTAAGAGTGAAATAATGATATCTTAGGGTGTGAAGATGAAAATAAACGAAAGGATTTCGACCGAGGGGGTTACCTATTAATATGGTAACTCCATTTCATTTTCACCAAATAGATTCTATAGAAGGATTTCTATCCAAAGGGAGTATTAAAAGATTAATTTCGTTATTTTACGAAGATAATTGGGAATATATTGGCCAGACATAAGTGTCTTGAGAGGTATGTGGATGTGGGAGGAGAGGAGGCCTTTTATAGTGGAGGAGGGCATACACTCTTGTAATATTTTGGGAATAGGAAACCACATCCATGTTTTTTACTGAATATGGATCCTATAATGGTCTACAGTAGATAAAATGGAGGATATGATCAAAATATGGTGATCAAAAGGTTTTTTTAACAATTTTCATTGTTATATTAGTCCATATGTTTTCAGTTTAGTCCCCTGCTATGTTTAATTTAATCTTAATCATTGTAATTAATTTTAATTACATTCACAAATATTTATTGCCAAAAAATTATTTTATCTTATTAAAAAATATATTTTTAGATTATTACAAACATGTAATACATTTTTCCAAATTCTAGTCACATATGTAATATAAATTTATTTAAATTTAATACCACAAATATAATGACAAAGCGGGTTTTTAAAGTAAAATCATTCAAAAATGGTAGGTTTTTATAAGAAATATCGATATGTAATTGAATCCAATGATCAAAATTGGATAAATTGAAAATGGTATTATCTAATTAATGTTTCAAATACAATAAAAATATAATTAATCATTATATATTAGTTAGATAAAAAATCAGTTTTGTGTTAAATTTAAATATTTTAAGTAATTATTAAAAAATTAAACTTCATAGAAAACAATATTCACCCTAACCAATTTCATTTTTTTATATGTAAAAAATTAAATTTATTTGGACATATAAAATTTAAAAAGTTCTGAAAGTTATATTTAAAGTCGGTTCTCCAACAAATGGGGAAAAAATACCTTAACAAAGTTATAGGTTTTAATGTGTAAAATTGTGTTTGTTCTTATCATATACCTATCAAATCTACTGGATGAATATCAAAAATATTTGAATGAAAATATAATATATATATTACATTAATATCTCAGTCTAATTGTAATTAAGTTAATTTATTAGGATAAAATATCCTTCTGTGCATAAAAAATGTTTTATATAAATATATTCCCTTTATATTAAATTTATTCATTTAATCAAATGAATAAATTTTATATTTGGGTAAACTATAGGTCTTCATATGTTAGTTAGTGTTATTCATAAATTCTAATTTAATGGAAGGTTTAAGTCGTAATATAAAATATTATAATAATATAATGGTGTTCGAAAAAACTCAGTGTTGCATGTAATGTATGCCTTATTGGTGTCCTGTGAAAGGAATGTTTGACTTTATGCATTTCAAAAAGTCAATAAAGATAATTTATTTCAAAAAATTTCTATAAAAACATACAGGTATATAGTACTAATAACCAAGAGAAGTAATTCAATTTCATGTTGACCTTTTGGAAAACACATTATTTGGGGAATATAAAACTAAATATTAGAAAAATGGTAAATAAATTGTTATCATATTTTATGTGTGACAAATAAATTGGTTTTTTATTTTTATTTTTTTTGTTGTATTTTTTATTATTATTACTTTCCTGGATTTAAGGAATATATTCAATATCCTAAGTTGTTTTTTTTGGAAAAATACACTTTTTATTTAATGATTTAAGATGATAATGTTATTAATATATTTGGTATGTTACAATAATAAAAGAATTATTTGGAGAAATCTTGTGTTATTTGACATTTCTTGAAATTTTTGGACTTTAAATTTGGAAAATTTTATTTTGAAAAAGTCTTAAGTTAACTAATTATTTGAATAGATTAATTTGAACAATGGATATTATTATTTGAAGTAAAATTATGATTTATAATATATGATAATATATGATAACAAATATGGTTTTAAAAAATATATATATGAATATGGAAATAATTTTGGACATTATAGTTGAAAAAATTACTACAATAATAAAAAAATTTCATTTGGAAAATTAATTTCCCAGTGTAAGGGATGATGTAAAAATAGATTTAAGCACAACTATAAGATGTTTTTATGACCATAAAATGGGAATTAATTATGTATTATTATTATATAATGTTCCATTTTAGAGTAAAATAATCCCTCAACAGTACGAAAACATATTTTTGAACAAAAACGTTATCTATTTACTTTCCTTTATATGAAAAGAATGGTATTTTAACATAGAAAATATAATGTTTTTGTAATGTTAAATTTCTAATGAACATCTTTATTTCAATATCCATCAAAAATTTATTGTTATTTATCTCTTATATGACATAGTTTTAACTTTCCACAAATTTTATCCTATTTGAATGCCTTATTTTGTGATGAACTTCACATTTTCCATTCCCACTTATTGATATAAGGTTTTATTATACCTATGTATGATGTGGGTTTCCTACAAAATGATTTTCATGTATCAACAATTTATTTTAGATGTTAAGTTTTAAATTTTAATGAAGATATGTATTAAATGGTGGGAGAATTTAACCCCAATATTTTACTATTTTACTCTTTAAATTTAACCTCTATGATGGCTTACATCGCATACAACACACAACTAAAATTGAAAATGAAATATTAATATAACCTAGCCATTAAATTGGTTAGAATCAAAAGTATTTATCTCATTATATAATTATATATTATATATTCAAAAAAATATGTTGACATTCATCCAATATGTTTTATAGGAATAAGATAATAAAAAAATCAATTTAATGAATAAGACTATATATTTTTATAAAGGTAGTTTAGTGGACACTTAATGGACCATTTTTTAAATATAAATCTTGACAACATTAAAAAATTTATTGGAAAAAATTGATGTTCATTTTTAAAATTAAATTATTAAAATTAACCTAGGTTGATTTATTGGCATTTTCCGATAATGTTTATTTTTCAATGAATAGTAAAAAATACTCTATTTCAATTGAAATTTAACTTTTCATCTAAATAAATGATAATGGTAAACTATATTTAAAATTTGATTTTAAGTAAAATTAGATCAATTATACATCTATTTATAAAATTTAGTTAATTGGAATTATATTTGTATTGAATTTAGAAATAGAATTGTTGTAAAATTTTGAACATTTTTACTTTAAACCCCCAATTTCACACCACATCTATAGGATTATTGTTAGATTAATTTTAGCCACTTATATTCTAGGGATTTTTTAAAAATGGTTTTGATATTTGGAATAATATTTTTTTTGAATTGGATCCTTTTATTTTTGGCCAATTTGAATTGTAACCTTAGTATATTTTATTACAACTTTAAAGGGTAAATTGTGTATTTTAGCTTAAAACTAGAAGTATAAAAACAATAAAATGTCCCTAAAAATTTCCCAAATAATGTTTGATTATTCCATTTATTCTTTAATCAATTATGGTTTTGTTATATGACAATTTATGTCTATTTGGATTGGGATATGATGTTAATAACATTTTAATTAATGAAAAATAAATGAGGTCACATTGAAATTTTTAATAATTATAAAGTTTTTAATATAGTATTTTATAGAATTTATCTTTTTCTATAAATTGTATTTTGATATTAATATCAATTATTTTATTAATTCCAATTTATTTTTATATTTTTTGTGAATTAATTATTACCATAATACATTCATAATAGTTATGCAATAATAATTTTATTAATGTAAATATACAATATATGATATCAAAAATATTAAAATAAATATAATATGAGATAATTATTTTCATAGAATAATATTATAAATTAACACACAATTTTATAAATTTATTAAAATATTTTTTTGAAGATATCATTTGTATTGATATTTTTAAATGTCAATCTAATAAATAGTGTCAAAATAGATAGTAATAATATTTTATTAAATGATATACAATTTATAAAATTATTATATTTAGAAAGTTTATTGGAATATGGTTTAAAACGTCATCAAATATCCATTTTTATCTCTTTTTAATTTTTTTAGTTACTATATTAACAATCAATGATTAGAAATCCATGTTGTGTGGGTAAGAAATAAAAAGAATTAAATAAGGGTTAAAAAATACATAAGGGTAATTATGCGACCTCAACATATCTAAAAATTATTATATGGGAGTATTTAAAATCAAAATCAAATTCTATTAAAAATCAAACTTTTTTATCTTTTTTTATTTCAAAATTAATGTATAGTAATTTAATATTTACAACGTTTCCAAAAGTTACCATCAACTCAATTATAAATGGGTGCCTTCTCCCTTATTTATTCACACCACATTAAACCTATATCTCAAAAAAATCCTACCCATTTAACTTTTCAAAATCCTTATACAATTTATTTATTTCCTCAAATTCCAAAATTATCATCCTTCTATCCATTAAGAAGTGAACTAAAGTATGCCCGTCGAAGAAGAGGTGAATTTTTTTAATAATAATTCATGTCCATTTGTTCTTATGAATCATTTAAATGTTTTGTTTCCGTATTAAAATAATAAATTCAATATCATATATATTATTATATGTTATTTTTATTATATTAAAACTTCAATACACCTTTTACCTATCCTACGAAAAAAGCAGAACGCTTGTATATGTACTGCTTCTTATTTCCACGCCGTTATGTAATTTGGTTTTCATCACCAATTTACTTTGATAGGTATAATGATTGAAATAATACATATATATGATATATATGAAATGATATTTATTAATAAAAAAATTAATATAACATCAAAATTATTACCCTTTCACTATTAATGGAATGATATCTCCACTTGTGCATACGTACGATGTACTGTCTCCAAAATGCGATGTGATTTATTTTATATTTTAATCATTAAATAATGATTATTAAAATTTATATAATGAATAAATATGGTATGTATTACCTTAATATAATTATGAAGATGACATAACTATATCATGTGCATAAGAATTGAGACTTACAATAAAATTCATGAAAACAAAAATGAAGCAATTAATACCTGAAACAAGGATAAAAAAATATTATTATGAAAATTGTGATAATATGATATAAGAGTGTAGTAGATGACATAATAAATATTAATATGGTTCCGCTAATAAATAATAACATTCTTTAAACCACTATAAATGTGTTTAATGCACATTCATCTAAAGGAAAGTACAAGGTAAGGGTCTTGAGTCTCACTTTTACTTCTGTGAGACACATTAATTATTAACCTATTATTTATTATGTGTGGTATACTTACCATTTTATATGTAATATCATGAATATCATTATGTAAATGGTTTCCATTGTTTTATTTGATGATTACTAATTTTATGGGTTGTATGATTTGACTGATTACAATGTGGTAAGGTATTTCTTAACTCGATTTCTATTCCCTAGGTTAAAGCATCTAAATTGTAGATTATTTCATGCTAATATTAGATTTGAAATATCTATTTATTATGTTTTTTTGAATTTACATTATTATTGTGTTTATTTAATGTTAATACGGTTGATTTATTCATTTTATATAATGGGAAAATAATGTTAAATTCTATATCAATTACATAATACATATATTTAATAATAATAAACATTATTTATTAAATAAATCCGTTATTTGATATATGATGAATTATTTAAACAGGAAAACACAAGTGAGGCTTGATTATAGATATCATCTCAATGCATTAATAGGTATCATGAGAAAATATGTACTAGGTTTTTCTTAAGACCTTATCCCTTTATAATATTCATGGTATGAAGTCTTGATGATGATATATTATTGGGAAAAACAATGATGATATTATATTCTTGGAATGACCCCGTGATTTTTTCAGAAGTCAAATATTATTAATTCCATCATTATGTTATTAGTTTTTGATTTCCATGTGAATTTTTAATTATTATAGGATCCATGGTTATGTTTCCTAGGCTATGTGATTATTTATATGTATTTATTTGATCATCTTTTATTCTGGCCAAATTATGAGAAAGATATTGATTACATTGATTTTATTTCTTCTACTTACCATTAATTATTGTTACTTCATATATATAATAGCTACCACTATATACATACCATTACTGAGATTCGGATATGTCACCTTTATTATGTTTTATTTTTTCTAGGTTTCCAAGATGTTTATCAAGTTTGATATATAGGGTTATGTTAATGGTAATAATGATGTTCTCAAAGAATACATTTTTTCTTATTTTATGTGTAAATTTTAATTTGAATTTAACAAATTCACCTTGTTTACCTAGACTAGTAATGTATTCTTTACTTTGGGATGCGATTTCATGCATCTTATGATAATTTAGAAATATTTGGAAACTTCTCCAGGAATCTAGATTTTAGATCATTACATGATATATCTTATGGGTACCATTTTTTAGTTTTAATATACAATTGAATTTTACATACCATGGTGTCCATTACTAGGAGATTTATTAAATATTGACATAAAACGATATAATTTTAATATATTTTATGATCGGGTCACCACAACATTCATTTTGGAATGTGTAAGTTCAGTCCTGAATGTGTTTTTCATTTATAAATTGTTAGGACATTAGAAATGATGTTATTAGTAGAATATATTTCATATCAGTTTTAAATTCCCGCATAGATGGGATAGATTAGTTATGCCTTCTTTGTGTCATAGATTCTATAATGTATTCCGGATTATTCACATTCCATTACAATGTTTTAACTGGATGTTAATGATGATGTGATCATGGCGGAGTAACCAATTGAGATTCAAGACCATTAAGAGATGGTGTTTTATAAATATTTTATTTACTTTTTCAAGTGATGTGGTGGTGTAGTTGATTATTGGAGTGTACTAGGAGATGAATTCATAAATGTAAACTAACTTCAAAAAGTTTCATGATGTTGGATTATATTGAATAATTATTAGGATCATTTTTTATTTTATGAATATATGTGTATTATTTCATTTGTGTGTCTAGTTCCTATAATGTGTTGATTATGATCATAAATTAGATATATCTCTGAGTGGAACTAATTATTGTGGTTAGACTAATTCATTTTCAATTTTACTCATGTTTATATTTAATTATTGGTGGTGAATATTTTTTGAGGGGTATGTAATATAAGGTACTAATTTTCTATGAGACCATCCATTTTATTTTTTGGTAGTTAGAAATGCCTAAAAGGTGAATAGTAGAGTTGATGTGGTGTTGAGATGAAGTCTCATATGGGTACCATGATTATAGTGTGAGATAGTAATTTGTGGTGTGGCATAGTCATTATGATTGACTATGTAACATAGACTAGGTTATTGTAGTGTGGAGTATTTGGATTATTATTTGTTTGTTTATCCCATGATTTGTGGATTTGGTAGAGAGGTATGCTTTTTTATAGGGCATAAGGGTTGGGTTTCATTGAATTTTTCAATTAAGGGGTGGATGAGACGTGGTTTATTTCTTGTACAAAAACACTACACTAAGATTATTGGATTGGGGTTAAGATATAATTAATATTTATTTATATATATCTAGGATTTGTTAAACTATGGAACCTTTTAGTGTAACCTCTAATTATACACCATGGTTTTATTGAAAACCATAACCTATAATGTGTGTAGAGGGTTATTGCATTAAATTATTCATAAAATCAATCCTATATAGACTATTATGTTCCATAAAACATTCCTATATTAATTTTCGAAATTTTAAACCTAGAATATTCTAGTTCATCCTTTACGGAATTTAATTTTTATTTTCATTGTTTCCACCCTCCTCATCTAGACATTTTTCATTACAGATCAGTGGTTACCTAATTATTCCCTAATTTGTTTTTTGTATCTAATTATCTCATTCTGTGCAATGTGATTTTTTTTCAATCAATTCACATTGTGTTTCTATTAATTTTTAACTGTAGATAAATGGTGGGATATAAATCAGGATTGTGTGTTTCCTAAGGGATAGGTGATCATTAATATTTTCTTATTATTTTTTAGCTTATAGAACATTAAAGGGAATGATGAAGGGGATTCATGATATTTTTTTTCTTATGTAAAAGATAAGGGTAATCAAGATTTTGGTTCATTGGTTAAAATCTAAATAAATCTAAAATAAGACAATAACTAGAATTATGAATGATTTGTTATTTTATTTTTTATCACATGTGGTGATTATATATTCATGATAACAATTTAAATTTTCAATATAGTGTTATATCTACTTGAAATGATATTTATTTTCTTATATAATAATTTATTTAATTGAAATTATATAAATAATGTAATAATATTGAAAATGAAATAAATAATGAATGCGGTGTTGTTATTTAATTATATTTCTTCCTCAAAAACTTTTGAATGTGAAATTATTTCCCAAAACAGGATTATATTTGATTCCTATATATTATAAACTGTAAATGATAAATTATTTGTATATGCACCCTAATTAATCAAAAGGTTAATTTAGTATGGTAATAAATTTTTTATTAGTATTTAAATGTTTGGGGTCATGAATGCCCATTATTTTGTGTCATAATCTTGTTTTCCTTGGGGTTATAGATCTGTTTTCCCCTTATTTGTTCGTAATAAAAATGCATTTTGTTTTAATTTTTATATTATCTAGAAAATTATATCCTTGCATTGATTTAAAGTGCATCTCCAGGATTGTCTGTAGTTGATTTTAAAACTTAATATAAGATATTTATTATTTATTATTCACTATAATGGTGTATATGGAACTGGTTGATAGAGGGTCTAAGATTCTTGATGGATAATTGTAAAAGAATTGTTTATTTATTTAGGTTTATAGTGAATCATACATTATTGTCTTATTTATTGTTATCTTCTCCCTTATTATTGGTTATTATGAACTCAAATTGGAAACTACTTTTAACGTAAACACTACAAGTTTATCTTATCTTATTGTTTTTAGGGAAAATATTAGTGTTAATCAAATTATTGATTGCTAAAAAAATTATAAATGAAACCATAGGAAGGGATTTGTTAATGAGATACATAATGAATGTAATGAAAACCAATTAAAGGTCAAAATAAATATTCTAAGTAGTATGGGATGGAAAAATATAGGTTGAAATATGAACTATAGAATCATGTTTTCTTTTAATTGAATAGAATTTATAACCCATAATTTTTAATGGGGTATAATGAGCGGCTGTTAATTTATTTTTATTAAATTAATATAGTTAAGGATATTGAATCGTGATTATTGTGTCCTTATATGATATGATGTTTGCTAGGCCATAATAGTGGAATTATAATATTTTGCTGGATCACAGCTACATTTGATTCTAAGGCTAGGTAGTTTCCCAATGTTTGGTTATGTTATATATTTTTTCATTATATTTATTGACTTTATATGATCCACCTCCAAATTTATGAAATCTATTAATTCCAAAATGTTTTTGGAAATGGTGTTATATATATATAGGTTTCTATAGGTTAAATGGATGAATTATCGCACTTCCCCTCCCACTATTAAATGTATCAGGATGAATAGGTGTAACAGGGATGTAATGACTTATTTTGTAGGGTACATAACTACATGGGTTGTGATGGATCTTAGTTTTACTTAGCATGATACAATATATATTTCTTATATCATATACATTAATTTTGGGTGTTGTGACAACAGTTTACAATTTCTGTACTTGTATAATATATAAAGGATTAAGGTATATGCATGATATACAATCTATAGTAGTTGTTAGACATAATACTAGGTTATATATATTATATGATGGTTATTAGGTTAATATAAAATCAAAGAGAATAATTATTTGTAGTGATATGGTTTCCATATATAGTCATGGTATTTAATATTACTTATGTGTGGGATTATAACACATGAAATGTAGAGTTTGATTATGAGAGAAACAAAATAATGGTGAAGTGGATGTGGGGTAGCTGTCTTATGTATATTAATTAATATAGATATGTTTTCTTTTTTGTGTTACTTCATGAGAAATAAATAATGATTATAGGATATATTTTTACTTTTCTAGATAACAAGTTGGTTTCATTTTATTATTCGTCAATCATACAACACTTTTCATGAGAGTTATTATGTAGAATATTACAGAGTTTTATGTATTCTCACCAAATATATATATATAGATCTTATTTAGGTTCATAAGAGTTAGTTGGTGACTGAGTTTGTAATTACTATCTTTGTGTGGTGGTTTAGAAGTTGTTGGGGTTGATGTTCCCTACATAGGTTCTTTTAGTGTTTTAAGTTGTTTTAATTTCATGTGGAATTACATTTATGTATTGGGACTAATTATTTATTTTTTTATTAATTTTTTAGGGATCTTTCATCTCCTTTCATATATTTTAATTTACATAGAGAGGGTAATGTAACCAATTTATACTCAATCTATACACATAGTCTTAGCCCTCAACATGTATCCTTTTAGATATGGGCTATGTTGTTTATCCCCATCTTCAAAACCAGCACAAGAGGTGTACCGATGGTGTGTGTGGGGGGGGGGGGGGGTGTTGTCAGAATATTTAAAATGATATTGTGATAGTTATGTGGATACCTATTTTTCATAATTTATTCTATAGGTTCAGTACATATTATTCCCTAAGCATTAAAATCTATTAGGATATCGGAGATAAGGATAACCAAATAATTATTCTATACACTATCTCATAATCCCATTAGAGTAACAGAAAACCTAATTTCCATAAAAAAATTAATTGAAATTCATCCAACTTTATCATCACCAACCGGGATTGATGATCTTGTTCTTGAAAATTATTTTACATTAATGAAATATATCACATAGTATTTTAAATGTTTTTAATATATCTCCACCATATCTTATGTTTTAAATTATATATATTCATTATTTTTATAATTTATTTTTGAATAAATATTCCATCAATAAATCCAATATGTTTATAGCATATTGATGTGATACTCTTGTAAATCCCATAGATTATGTTTCAAACCTAAAGATAAATCAAAATTATATTTTTTCATATCTAAATGTATATAATTTATATATTATATAAGAAACTACAGAGAGAGTCTTAAAATCATTTGAAACCATGTTTCCCACAAGAGTAAGAATTGAGTGATAGATAACTTGCCTACAATTTTCTTGAGTTATCCTAAGCTACAAGGAAAGTAATAAATCCATCCCATAGTTCCAATACTAATGTTTTTACACTCAACAGATACATTAATTACACTATGATTTTGACACATAGTATGTATCATCTCTAATTTACTAAATAATTCAAGCCCATAAAATTGTAAATGAAACAATTCAAGATAAAAGAAAACTGAAGCAGTTATCATATATAAAATTTTATTCCTTAAAATTTTTAATGACTATTCATGAATATAATTTAACACTTTATAAAAAAAATGAAATCAAAGTATAATATAATCATTATATCTATGAAAAATGTTTGGAAAAAAATAAATATAAAACAATTACATAAATTTAAATGTGATGTAAAAAATTTATGAATAATTCATAAATCCTGAAATTATAACCAATATATATTTATGTTATAAATTATGGATTTCCCATAATTAAATAAATATAATCATTTCTTGTATATTACAAATATTAAATCCTTCATATAATCTTTTTATACATCATTTACATAAATATATAATATTTCATATATAAACAATTTATATTTTATTAATATTATGTAAAAATTAATCATAATATAAATAAAATATATTTAATATTATTTAAACATTGATCCAGGAAATTAACAAAATATCATTATATATTGTTCAAATAATTTATTTATTAAGGGATTTAATTTGATCATTTCAAATTAACAATTATAAACACTTCATAATTTAATTTAAACTTATTTATATTTCTTCCAATATTTAAATTTATAAAAAGTTTTTAAATTTCATTAGTATTTATATATATAAAATTTGTATAGAAATTATATGTTTTTAAATATATATATATAAAGGTGCTAAAAATTGACAATTAATATTATGTATATTTGTTTAGAAACTATTTTATAAACTTTTAATTATTAGTTTCAGACACATTGTAGTTAAATAATTTATTGAACATATATATTATTAATAAAAAATAAAAAGTAACATTTTTAATATATATATATATATATTTATATTATATTACTCATAGGACAATTGAATAATTATAAAAATATTTATTTTTTTAGTTTTTATATCGTATAACTCAAATTTTTCTTCAGTTTTTGTTTTGTTGAAAACTGATATCACGTATTACAAATGATTCTCAATGAATTTGATCAATAATAAAATATATCATCCACATTTTATGATATATTTTATATCATAAAAAACGGATAGTATAAAAAATATGACACATTATGATTTTTAGGTCATGAATCAGGATATATTCTTATGTGTGACAATGATGTGCCATATGATGATATGATGAATAATTTCATTATATAATTTTTTTTTTCAATGATATCACCATATACCACAATATATGTAATAAATTTGATATATCATAATATAAAGAATTACAATATGCCACTTTTTATGATATCCTTTAACTCACAATGAGATCTAATCATCACATCTAATATCATATATCACAAAACTAGTCGTAGATCAAAATTTATATTGTTTCTGAAGATATCCTATATCCCAAACCATTCCATAATTCAACATCAATATGAAATTTAATGATTAACAATACAAGATATAAATAGCTTCAATTTCTACGTGATTTTTTGAATCATTTAAAACATGACATTGAATTGATTCTACAAATCAGTATTTTACGTAAAAATGAATTTTAAATATTTAGAAGACATTAAGTAACCCAAAAGCCATAATTATTATATTATGATTCCAAAACCATTTGTAATAATTATTAATAAGATGTGAATATAATAATCAAATTTAGGAATAATATCTTGTCATCAAGCACACATTGTGTTTACATCCCTGGGAAATAACCAATGGGACCCTTCCTCCATTAGGTGTTAATCAGATTAACTAAATTATGAAATTCATTTACAGGATTATTCATCAAACCATGATATGATTTTATCATATGAGATAAAGGATTAAAGAGAATAATAATTTTTAACAGTCTACCCATAATACACATAATATGCGATATACCCCATTCAAAAGGCTTTTACCTTTATATAAGTATTAGGGATTATATGTAATCCTTCCTAGTATTTAATCAGTCATTAAATATCCTTTTAGTAAATATTTTGTCTTTTAAATTATTTATAACTATTATGAAAACATGAATTTATCATAAAAATAAATTTTAAAATATCTTTCTTACTTCATTATATGAAATTATCCTAACATTAACACTTAACATTCAGATTCCTCTTATCAATCATAGGGTGATTTTTGGATCAAATTTTATAGTTAATCCACCACACAATATTAAAATATTGACAAATTATACTCTAGTTTTTTTATTATAATTCTTAGATATGATATTTTATATCATATTCAATGACATACACTCAATGATATCATACAATAATAATTCTTTATAACATATTATATGATATATTCCAAATAAATCGTAACAATTTTTTGGAATTGAGGGTATTATATCTATAAAATTCATACACAAAAAACATCAAAATTTCACAAAGATTTGAGTCAATAAATTCACTGGAAATTTATTCCAAAAAATAGCAGTGACGAAAATTAAGTATTATTTAATGATAATATCATGACCATTTTTGGATTCTGTTAATAAAATAAGGTTTTTTATTTGAGGTAGGGAATTAATTTTAACATTGATTAATTATATTTAATTTAATACATTGACCTTGAATTCCAGATGACATATTCCGTTATTGATAAATATAATATAATTATATTAAAATTTTCATTATTATGGTCTAATTCTATTTTCATTATGGAATACTCAAAGTCAATCCCCTAACACTCTTATGATTTGGGCCTAAATTATCATCCCATATCCATATCTTGGGACATTTACAAGAATAATTTTCAATATACTTAATGTTGAATAATGAATTTGTTTATTGGCGGTTTGAAAATTTTATATCCTTCCTCATTGTAACATATAATGGAAACTTTCATAACCCTAATTCATTATTTATAAAACTCTTAATATTGATTCAAAATAATATAATATTTTATCATTCTATAGTTTTTACAGGTAATTTGAGAATACTTAATTCTATATCATTGGGTTCTATGGTATTAGATTTTTTAATTTTTACTATTTCTTCTAAATAAAATCCTCACATGATACCACACTAATTTTTTTTTCAATCACTAATTTTGAAAATTATGAATTAGAAAATTGAATATTTACCATTTTTAAAAAGATCATAATACATTTTTATTTTTACTAAACACCATTATTAATTGAGACATTAAATATTAGACTTTAAACATGCGTAAATCTATTATTTTACTCCCAATATGAAAGAAAAATTTTATGAAATAAATTAATAAATGAGTAACATTATCCTCATATACTATAAAAAATTGATTTATTTTTATACGTAATACATTATGTTCTTATCTTGATTCATAACAAGGTAAATAACATATTTTGGCATCAAATGTATTTAAATTTCACAATAATAAACAATCAATAGATTATTCATTCTTTTTAATCCTTACAAGTTGCCAAAACTAGTTTATTTATCATTATTATAGTAAAATTGTTGAATTTTTTTTATTTCATTGAGAAATCACACACAATGAATATCTTATCTACATATTATATTGAAAATTATAGAAAAAATAAACCTAAGGATGCACTATTCAAAAGACCTCCCTAACGAAATATTTTCATTTTTTCAAAATGTATTTTATGTGGAGACCTGTAATTATGGTATTATGAGATTATAATTTTTTTTGAAAATAGAGACAAAAATTAGCAATGGACGTTCTTTTATAGAAAACACCATTTAATTTTATTATTTAATTAATTCCATTATTGGATTTTTAAACAAATAAATATATATTCCATATTATTTTTTCGAGGACATGATATTTTATGTTAATTAAATTCTTTTTTCAACATGGAATTGAATGAAGTCATGGGAGTTATACATGGATTTGAATATAGGTTTTATAGGTTTATATGTTTATATTAATGAAATAAATATTTAATCAGAAAAATATTCATTACAATAGTTTATTGGTCGGTTTATAGTGGGGAAATATTATGGGGGTTTTCGAATTCATGGAAGAGAGTGAAATTATCACTTCAAAAGGGGAATATAGAAAAAATATTATTCATTCTATAAATTCATTGACTATTTGATCATAGGTAGATATTTTTTTTGGTTAATTGGGTTTATCATTTTAATCATTTAATGGATGACTTGGGAATAAAAGTATGGCGCAAAGAAAAAAGAAAACACTATTGAATAAAATAGAAAATGAATCAAGTGTGATGGATTTTTAATTTTGAAGGAAGGTTATAATAGTCCTTAACAAAATTTTATTATCTATAGGTAAAAAATTATATAATATATATAAAAATAGAATACTATTAATAGTATTATATGATTTTATATTTAAATTTGTAGAATATAAGTAAATTAATTATTTTAAATAATTTCATTATAGTTAATCTAAAGTAATCATGTAACTTTTTATAGAATTTCAATCATTAGTAGTGTGTGATTTTGACCATTCTATGGGTAATTCATTTCATGTTTTAGCATAGAATACTAATTTAGAGGGTGTAATTATGTGATATATTGGTTAAGAAAGTAATCAAACGAATTTTTATGGAGGTACAATAGGGCTTGTTTTGGCGGGTTGAATTATTCAACGATCATATTGTGGATTTCATATTTCGATGCCATTATTTTTTAAGTAAACATACCTTGACAATGTTTGATTTATGGGATGTGGTTATAAATTATTGAATAAATATGTTTTCTTGTTGATAGATAAATATACAGTTTAGAAACCCAAAAAACTATTATATTTAGAAATGATATGACATTACATATGGTTCTAGAGGATAATTTTTGAAACCCAACATGCATGCTATATAGGTACAAGTCTTCGAATCTGAAATTTAGTTATATAGAGTTGTATTTATAAAATTATTATTGGTTTCAGATGATGTGTTGCATGATTTTTTTTGGTATAAATAGTATTTTATATTTAATAATTTATCACTATTTCTAATTAATTATTAATAGATTTAAATATATTACTTATAGAGAAATAATGTAATTAAATTGATATGTATATAGATGTGGACATGGATATTCATGTCGATGTGGTATGGGTAACTATTTGGGTAGTTTGATAACTTCTAATGCTAATAATTATGAAAAATTCAGTTATTTAATAATCAATTATGTACATGTTTAATCATTATTTGTTTCTTGTATTAAATAAAAAATATTTTTTGATTATTTAATAATATTATTAATAGGGTAAATAAAACTATTGATAATTATATAATTAATGATTTTTCTTAAAGGTCATTATCAACGAGGCATGATGATTAATTCCAATTTCATTTTTAATGGTCTATTTAAGTAATATATAATGGTTATTTGAATGAAACTTGTGTAATAATCAAGGAATATTCCAAATGGTTCTCAATACCACTAATTTTTATTTGACATGTCAACCAATTGCACATGACATCTGGGAAGAGTAATTGAAGTTAACTGATAGATTACAATATGAATATTGTATATTTCTATATCTTTTTATTATTTCACCACCCAAACACAATCATCATTCTCTCTAATAAATCCACTATATATTAATGAAAAATAACAAATAATATCAAGAATATTGATTTATATTAATGGTTATAAACCTAGTCAATTTTCTACATCCCCTCACAAATGACTATATTAGAGCTTCACAGTATCAATTGTTGAAATGGGTATATATTGTGAAATAATATGTGGGATTATTTTTGGATCCCGAATTTTTATTATGATAGAATTATTATAGTCTTATATATATGTGTGTGTGTGTTACTCTGTATTTATTGAGTATGACTATTATAGAATATTGTTAGAGCTTCAGGAATCTTATGGGTGGGTATTATATATTATCTCATTACCTAACTTGTTTATCTATATGCATTATACAATTTTATATGTATTAGAATAGTGGATAAAACTACTAAATACTATTATCATCATAGACAAACATTATATACTAGTATCATGTTGGTGGATGAATTAGTCATAGATAAGTTGGACTTGTAGATGTTTTTATCCTTGAAGGATTTTGGTTTGATTTTTCTTTGTGTTATATTTTTTAGATATATTGTTGTCTCTTTATTGATAATATTTTATGAGGTTGCTATTTTTTATGAGTATATCATAAATTTTGTAATATTTTTCCATATTTAATTATACATTTAATTTATTTATAGAATGAGTGTTTCTTCTATTAAAGGTAATATATAACATTTGGTTTGATTATTTTCTCAAAAAATTTCTATAACTACATTCTTATTTGAGTATGCCTTACAGGGTCATGTTCAGACTCAAATTCTATAAAAATGTTGTATTAACGGGTCCATTTCATGAAATCCCCTATCACAACATGTCCTCGGGGACCGTTTTATTACTACCCCAAGCCCGCCTTCCATAGGCCAATGGATAGTGACTAGCACCAAAGGCATAAATATCTAAGCTGGGAAGGAATTGCCTTTATAAAAAAGAAACACACACAATCAGAGTACACAAGTAGAAGAAAAACTATAAGAAAAAATGAATACAAAGGTAGTGTTGAAAGTAAAGGGGGTCGGAAATACAAGACCAAAAGTAAAGTAAAAGGAAAAGAAAATACAGGTACAACTAAAAGACAAATAGCTAGAAGGAATCTAGAAGCTATGGGATAATCCACCATGGATCCTACCTGAATGGTAGGTACAAATAGCCTCCTCAGTGCTCTATGTATGTCTGTCTCCTCTGGGTATCGACTCGTCGTGAGGTCCACTACCAGGTACCATCCAGTCCTGGCGCTCTCGGCAACCGTAAGTGCTGTCTGTCATCTGCATCCAACACAACGAGGTTTGGGAATAAACCGTTCATGGGATAGTATAATGATACTGAGTTGGGACCCCAAGACCCTCAAGGTCTCACAATATCCATCAAGGATAAACCACAAAGTAAGGATTCAACAGACAATCCAATATTAGGTACATGCCCATACATATACCTAATTAATCTAGTAACCCTTATCATTCATGAGGTAACACAAAAGTCATTGACTCAGCTCACACAGGTATAACAATTTTGTAGAGAGGTATAGATGATCAGATTTATCCACTATATCATCTAAGCTGTCGGACCAACACATGATCCAGGACCAACTATTCTGTCGAACCAACACATGATCCAGGAATACAAGTCAAGACTGTCGGACCAACATATGATCCAAGTTTAGTCGTTAAAGTTGTCAGACCAACACA